>CAUYTI010067699.1:0-10453 GCA_963575145.1 Galago senegalensis
TGAGAAAATGACATGAAGGCTGTGTTGACCAGTTTGATGGAAGTATTTCAGAATGCATGTGAAAACCCCACACTGTACCCCAGAAGAGTATCAATGTACATAGTTAACATTCAATAAAAAAAAGAAAAAAAAAAAAAACAAAAACATACAGAGACTCTTATTTGTCTTTATATCCTCAGATCTTAATACAATACCTAGGGAGATTGATTTAAAATTTGAGTGGATTGGTGTAACAGTAATATTGAATCCTTGGGAATGCAGATGGTGTCTACTTGACAAGAGCAGTTGTAAGGATAATCAGTGGAAGGGCAACTTACATAAAAGTGACAAGGAAAGGTTTTAGATTAGACATTAAAGGACCTTTCTAATTTCAGAGTAAATTTTTATTTTCATGTTAGATAGTCCAGGAAGATTGTGGCATCTCTTTCCTTTGGCACTAAATTTAATTTGATATTTTTATTATTGAGAAAATAATATCAAAAGAAATTAAAACAAAAAGAAAACATGAACCCGGGTCCCTAGCAGTACAGTACTCTAATTTATGTGATTTCCTCCTAGTCCCTGCTTATAGCACATACACAAACACATACATACACACACACACAACTGAGTAATATCTGAGAAGTATCACAATATGTATACAATGAAGCACCTTGATTCTTTTAATTAATGTTATATCATAAACTTTGGTCACATTTCTATAGTCATGATTTTAAGGACTATATTGAAAACCATTAATGTGAAAATGGTAATCTGAGCACCTATCCACATTTCAAAAAACTCATTAAAAATAATGAAAAAAAGGAATACATCATTGTCTATTAATTCATGTTTTTTCCAACCACTCATTCAACAAATATTTAATACCAACCACGTGACAAACATTTTTGTAGGCTCTGGGTACATAGGGGAGTTAAAGTTCATCTCTGCTTTCATGATGACAATCTAATGAGATGGGAAACATCCTTTCCAGGAAACCTCAGGAAGATTCCGCCCTGGAGTTGTTATGCATGAAGGTGAGGTGCAGGCTTTGGAGCATGGCTGGGACAATTAAACGAATGGATTTCTATAAAACAGCTGGGACTGTTGATCCCCTCCATCTCCAACAGGGTACAGAGTAGCATTTGCCTCCACCATGATCAAGTCCTTGCGAAATGATTTCTAAACTCTTCAGTCTTTCAAAAAGTCATTTCTGGGGGGTTAGTAATAGAGAAAAGAACCAGAGCCAATAGTAACTCTAGATTTACCCAAAGTCCAAAGTTGGGGAGTGGGAGAAAAGACAGCTCCAGACTGGCACTGGAATGAAATAAAAATTGCTGTATTCTGGCCTTAGTGTACACTCTCCTCTTCACTGGCAATGCTGGAAGTACAGAACCTGCCTGTGTCCTGTCCATACACCCCACAGAGATGCCTCCTTGTCAGAAGCACTTCCCAGCCTTATCAGGAAGAGAAGGGGCCTTTGGTAAATCAAGTAAAGTAGTGACAGCAAAAACCTTGCCACCAACTTACGCTAATTGTACAAACCTCATCCATCCACGTTAATAGTTACCTAACTAACACCATAAATAGGAGTTACCCAAAATAAACAAAACAAAAAACAATCTGATTGGTCTCCTGGGATATATTCAAGATGATATTACATCTCTAAACACAATTAGATGACTCCAAAGAAGAAGTACTCAGGAAGCAAGACAGACTTTTCAAAAATTAAGTAATATTTTTAAACTGTAAAAAAAAATCAATAGAAGAATTTAACAGTGTAGCAATATGACTAAACATGAACGTGGATGATCTGGATGATAAGGCCAAGAACAATCTGCTAGTACTAAACAACAAAGAAATGGGAACTGTGAGATAATGCTTCATCAAACATCAGTCTGGAATAGACCAAAACATCTAATTAGAATTTAGATGGGAAATACAATCATTTAAATAATAGAAGAAAATTTATCTGAGCTAAAGGCATAATTGATTATGCAAATCGAAATCCTAGATATATTTTCATACAATTTCAGAACTTAAGAACAGTGAGAGATGCTAAGAAGTATAAAAGAGAAAAAATAGATTATCTACAAAAGACCCCAAATCATATTGGCATCACACTTTTTAATCAGGAGTAAAAGTGAGCAGGCAAATTTAAAGTTCTATCCGAACTCTGTTGGAGGGTTCACACAAGCTATCCGAATAGGAAGAAAGGTAACAGAAATTACTGGAGGATGCATTCCAGCAAAACGAAATAGGAATCCTGAAAATTTGAGACATGGAATTAAAGCACAGTGAAACGGAAAAGGAAGATTATGTGCAGAATGTATAAACCTAGGAAAAGTGCTATGTGCTAAATACTAAGAACTTCAATAAGCAAGTTTATTTTTTCTACAAAAAAATTGCATAATTCAGAAATTAAGAGTCCTCAATGGTGAGGTAGAATTACTTGCCATCTTCCTTTCTCAACAGGAAAAATAAAGTCATTTAATAATTCTAAGAGTAAACAGATGCAGTGAATGCTATACCCCAAATAAAGAACACACTATAAGATAGTCAACAAAATACAGATAGGAAAATGAACTCCATTTGTTCTTGGTGCTAAGAATCAAAATTCTCCTTCAAGTGGTAGACATTCAATGCCATAGAGTAACATGTACTCCCCTGTGTGTCCAGTCACCTCACATAGTTCTGCTGAAAATAATATTTATATTATAATGATATCACATGTGTGTTTATTTATTTTCAATTTATATAATCAGTTTACAGGCAAATCAGAAGAGACGGTTACAGTAATAGAGCCTGTAAATGTATGGTATAGAGAATAGGGTTGGAATCTGGAGGAAGTGGGGAGAAACAGAGATGGGAAAAAAAGCAAATTCATTAATTTTCTCACTTATCTAGTTAGGAGTCAATAGATACTCTTTAAATTGATGTATAAAGAATAAATAGAGGCCTAGAGATGTTATTTAGTTTTAAATGTCACTATTAGAAATACTAATAATATAACTAATAATAAAATTGAGAGATAAGTGTGTTAAAATTCTAATGTTTTATAGTTTGGCATAAACACACTAGATGGAATCTAAAGTCAATAAATTCAGAAATAGATATATAAATCTATTATTTAGAATTCATGTAACAATTCATGGTGGATGAACCTTGACTCTCATTACGGCTTGTTGTAGTGCTTGCTTTTAGCAGATGACTCAGGAAAATAACTCTCAGTAATAAGTGTTAAAAGGACTCATAACTGCTATTCAATTTCAAGTCTATTTCTCTTGGAGGAAAAGATCACCCATGGTTTTTGTGTATGTAGCTGCCTAACTTTACTTCCCAGGAGAAGCAGAAACTGAAAAATACCCCACTCTGATGCAATGAAGACCAAGGACAGCCATCTTAAGCAGAAATAAGCGGCAACTCTAGGAATTTTGAAAGGACAATGCAGTGCGTGGAGGAAGTATTCAAAGCCCGCGGAGACCATGAAACCAACCTTGATTCTCGATCATGTGTTCTGGATACAGCAAAGCAGGAAGACTGGTCAGAACCTTGCAAAGTTTAGGGTCCCCTCTCAGGCTTCTGGGCTTGAACTTTGCTAGTTGGTCCTTTTAAAAAAAAAAATCCAGACACATTCATGAGAAGAGATTCCATTTGAAGTAATTAATGATATTCATTGATCAGGTTCAATTTTGACCCATTCTGGAGAGCTTTGGTTTTTCTTTGTAGAGATGGAATCTCACTCACTATGTTGCCCAGACTGGACTGCAGTGGCTATTCACAGGTGCCATCATAGCACACTACAGCTCACAACTCCTGGTCTCAAGTGATCCTCAAGCAGAGCCTTCAGAATAGCTGGGACTACAGGCACATACGGCTCTTGGTCCAGACAAGTTAAATTCTTTAGAGAAAATCCAAATCTGCTATTAGGGCCCTGTCTCTTAAGAATCTTTAGAAAAACATTCTCCAGCTCCATCCATGTGAACATGAAGGATGTAAATTCTCCATCCTTTTTCAAGTTGCAAACTGCAAACTTCTTTTACAGAAAGAGGATCAGGAACCTCTTTGAAGTCTCTTTTATAAAAGCACTCATCCCATCTGTGAGGACTCCACCCTTACGACCTAAATCTCCTCCCAAAGACCCTGGGAAACTATCACCATGGGGTTAAAATTTCAACATTGTGAATTTTTAGAGAGATACAAATATTCAATCATAATAGGCAATTTATTTCTAAAAGAGGATAATGAGGTTGAGAATTTTCATACTAGACATTGTAATGTGTAAAAATAAAATCATAAAATAATGCACAAAACAATTTAGTCCAGGTTTAGTCAGAGAGACAGGATTTCATATATGATCAAAGTTGTAACTTAAATCAGTGTTAAGAGATTTATTAGTCAATAAACTTAGTTTTGGATAACTGCATAGGCACTCCAGGGGAAAAATTCAGGCGAAGCTCTATCTTTTGCCAAAACGAGTTCCACAAGGAATGGGGAATTAAAGTAAAAAAGGAAAAAGTAGTTTATAAAAACAAAAGGCAATAAATATTTTTATGAGCTAAGAAGTTAAAAATGGTTTTTAAATGTGTCAAAAGGCTGATCAATGTTGACTCACAAATTTTTTAAGGGACAAAAAGTATTAAAACCCTCAAAGTATATACACAATGTAAGAGAGAAGCACAAACTAGGAAAATATTTACATCAAGCGTATGGCAAAACTTTAACATTCCAAGAACATTCCTCGCGTATTTCTGAGGAAAAGAGAACCGTGGGCAAAGGACATGAAGAAGCAACTCCAAGAAGAAAAGGCACAAATATAAACAGCAATCAAATGAACGTACAATGCCACGATCAAGACTGGCTCCTGGAGCCAGAGTGTCCAGGTCCAACCTGTGCTCTGTCAGTGTTCAAGCACATCACTTCAGGTAAGTCACTCACCTCTCTTGGCTTCCATTTTCCCACTTGTCTGTTTAGTTCGTATTTGCCCAGGCAAACTAAGGCACACTTCTACAGAACAAATAGAGATTTTAGTTTAACATGAAGTTTTTCGAGAATTCATTGCAGAACAATTACTGACTCTAAAATATTTGATAAAATGACATTTCTTGGTACCATAATCAGCTGCAATAGGGAAACATGTCAGTGTTAAAAGATAGTAATTGAGCAATAATGGGAATAGAGGTTATACATTTTTCTTGACAGAATTCTGAGATTTGAACTATGGAACCATGTCAGTGATGCCGTAGCCACATAATTTCACTTCTGTGTCTCTCTGCTTCTTGGATATCCATGGGAGTACTATCTTGGGTGGTCGTGGGCAATGAATGCTTAGGATGCAGTCCTTGGGAAGGGGGAGATTGCCAGGAGCTAATGCAAACATCTGCTAGGTAAGCAAGCTATCTTGCACCTGATTAGACTCGGATTTGGTTGGAGCATATATCCCACTTCACCTAGATAAGACATTCTTTTTCAGCGTGGGGCCTCAATGCTCAATAATATGCCCAGATTGTAGGCAGAGACTCATAGGTCTATGAAGCCCTTTGTTCTGGAACCTTCTGAAGAGCTCTAACTCATTGACATTATCACACAAATTGGAATCTAGCTGACAATGCAATGATAGCTCCAGGTATTTGACAACTTCCATCCCCTATCTTAACGTGCTTAGAACACCCAATTTAAACTGGACATGATATATATTCTTACTGTGCTGGCTGTTAAGCCCATTATATAATACATGAAAGCAAGTGAACTACTCAGATACTGGTGATTTGTGTAGGAAAGCTTGCCAGCCTTTCCTAACAGCTACTCCTTAGACAGGTTACAGTAATAAAAAATGTTTCTATGGAAGTTAGAAATGCCCTCATAGCAGGTATCATTTATTAATGCTTATTACTTGCCAGGTACTAAGTTGAATGCTCTCTAGACAGGTACCTGCTTTTAAAAGTTACATATATTTATAGTCTTGAAATCAAATTGAGTTGTATACCAAACTCAATTCTCGCCAAACTGAGTGGGAAATTCAATCTTAGTCATTATCGATGGGTACTTTTTTCTACCTAGAATCATCAAAAAATGTTTAAGGTTTATGAGATTTCCAAAAAATGAGGGACACCCTCTATTCTTTGGCCCGTTTTATTGGTCCTATTTATTATAAACTCTCATAAAATTGTCCAGATACTATGGTCTTTTTAAAATAAGTCATTCTAGCATTTCTGTGTGAAGCTTGGTTGCAGGGATACTGTGAGACTGGGAGTCCGGGTGTGTGGTCCAGCCTGTAGGGAGCACCAGGGCCATGCCACCTCTGGTCCCTGCCATAAATCTGGACTCCCGTTCCTCTTGGTTCACTGGGCCCTTCACAGTCTCCTTCTTGCTACTTCTGTTTTCCCTGCCTTCCTCTAGTATATTTCCTGCAACAAACTCAGTTTTACCCACATATAAGAAAAGCCATAAACAGAAATTATATTCATGCCGCATCCCACCTTCTATACCAAAATAGAGGAATTTGATTTAGAATACCTTGGGGAAAAAAAGGAAATAGAAGAAGAAAGGAAAGGGAAGGAAGGGGAGGAGAAGGAAGAAAAGAAGGAAATAAAACAGTAATATCCTATTTCTGCTGATTTCTAAACCTTAAAGACAATGAAATATAATTGAACATCTTTATGCCATGCATAATATTATCACATTTAAACCTCACGACAGCCCTGTGAGGGAGGTGTTATTTTTATTCTCATTCTACAGATGAGCAAACTAAGGTTAAGTAGTTTAAGTGGTCACCTCAAGGCCATATAGCTAGTAAATGGTGAAGCCTGGAATGAAACCCAGACCACCTAAATCTAGAACTCGTGTGATTAACCACTGCAAGTGGGGCCTCTGTAGCAGAAGCAAGGTACAATTCTTTGAATACTACATTGCATGGGAAACATCACCCTGTTTGACTACCGCCTTGTATCTAATAACATGCCAGCTCCTAGAAAGTAGTTAAGAAACCCCAATTCAGAAACAAACAATAGCTTCTCAACTATAATTCATTTTTCCTAAAATATATTTTTCCTCAATACAATTCCCCAAACAGCATACCCAAAATGATACTTTGTCAAAGAATGACCTAACGATATTCAAGTTTGTATGACAAATCTTTTCTGGAAACTCCAGCACTTTTAAAGTCATCAACTACTAAAGGTCAAAAGACTGTCTTGTAAATTCATTTTAGTAGCTGAAAGGAGCACCCCAAAAAGATCATTTGCCAAGTTCACTGTAAAAATCTGGGCAGAACGGAAACAGAATTGAACTCGAAGCTATGTTTACCTGTGAGCTATTTAAGGAAGTGAGAATTTTGTTTATCCCAATGAGAGAGAAAGATAGGGAATTGTGCCGGGCTTATAGCGGCTGTGCCTTTTATCCTCCCTTTTAATTAATAAGTACTCATCTTTTGAAAGAACTAAAATGAAACGATAATTTTACATAGAAGAGAAAAGGTAAAGACTGAGAAAAAAAAATTATCTGTGTTCTTTGAGTTTTCTATGTACTCTCTTGGAAGAAAGCCAGCAAATAGCATAAGTTGATGCTGTTCCTTAGTTGTAACTCCTTTCCATAAATTCGGTTCCGCTCTGGGAGAGAAAATTCTTTTCCTCTGGGCTCTACTGAGACCTGTGCGATTTTTCCAGATGGCACCGGACAAAATTTTATTGTCATTTCGGTGTCTGCTTCTGATTGATGAACAAAGGCTGGAATTGTTAATGTAGGCAATCCACAAAGCATTTTCTACAAATTTCTCAGAGATTCTTCCGGAGAAATTTCATTCCAACAGTTGCTCCGTCACACACATCCAGGGTGCCAAATGCATCCAGACTGGTTTCTGCCCATACTGCGCAGCGCTCATGTCAAAGTGCCTCGCAACTTCCCTAACGCCTCGTGCATTTTAATTCTGCTTCAGCATTTCTCACAGATGGAGGCCAAGTACAAAACGTTAACAGGGATTACTGACTTTCGAGACTCCTGTTGGCCTGAAGTCTAAATATATGCCAAGGAAGAAATTAGTAATACTCTACCCTTTAAGAAAGAATTGTTTCTTGTTGTTGTTGTTGTTTGGGTTTTGTTGTTTATTGTGCTGTTCACCTAGGTTGAGAGAATTCCCTCTAACTCTGTTGTTGTTGTTAAATAAATGCTTATAAAATACTTAACACACCAACAGTAAACACAGCTCGTAGAGGCGACATTCTATAGTGATGGAGTTAACGGAACTGGTAGCTCTGAGTAACAAAACCAGGGCTCCCATGTTTCAGCCCTGATCTTTAATTATACCAGGCAGGCTACTATAAAGACAAAATATTAGATGATAACAGCCACCAGTCAAGAACGGCTACAAGGGTCATGATTTTTATGCAGTTCATTGTTAATTTTGGATATTTATTTACATCTTTAACATCTGTTATATATGTGTGTGTATATACATATATATACTATAATGCACAACAAAGCACAAATAATAGATGGTAGTTCTGATATCTATTTTCAATCTGTATCAAAAGGTGACTGGAGGAATCCTTTAAGATTAAGAATTCAGACACTGATATGTCCATGTGTGACCCAGTTGTAGATAAGGATGTGGAAGTGGATACGGATACAGAAATGTGAACGTAAGCTTGTTTGTCCACAGCGTTTTGCTAAACTTCTCCTCTTTCTCATGGCTCTCACTCCTTGACCCCAGGCCCTATTGTTGGAATGATTATTTCTTTGCCCCTCTCCGACTGCAGTTTCTCAAATTTTACTCCCCACCTCCAAAGGTGCTTGAGTTCTTTTTCTAGAATGTTCTGGTTATGACTATTACCCACAAATCAACTTCCCGCTCTCTCTGTCTTTCTTCTTTCTCTCTGCTCTGTGATGAAATTATGACAGGCCAACATTGGCACAATGTAGTAAGTGTCCAGACACCCCAAAATGATGTCCCCTACTGAAAACTAGAGAATCTAATGTTTAAAAGTTGCACTGGTCCTAAAAGTCGAAGGTCCTGGGTTTTTATTACTTATAAGTTTTATTACTTAAAAGTTGCACCAGTCCTAAAAGTTGAAGGTCCTGGGTTTTTATTACTTAACTACTTCATATTTACATTTGTAGGCTACCTGTGCTAACATGTATTTTTATTTGTTGTTATTTAAGATAAAAAAATTTAAGACATTACATCTACCTCTATGTATACTGGGACTTCACTATTGCTAATACTTTTTCCAGTTCTAAGAAAATAGCAAATTGGGAATTCACTGCCTCTGTCTTTATACCAAGCATTAAAGAAACAAGTACAAGGGAAATGGCAGTGGTTTGCTTTCATTCCAACAGTTAAAATCCCATTGCCCTGCCCCTCCTAAGCTGTTTCAGTTTCTGAATGTAACTTTTTGGACAATTCAATTCACAATGTCCAAATACTGTGCAAAGCATAGTGCTAGGGGGCTTGGAAAAAACAGATAGTAAGACTTAGTTCTTTCCCTTAAGATCAGTCTAACAAGAAGATATGTAAATAATAAAGGAAAATTCATTCATCTTAGAAAAACTAATGTGGAGGAGAGGATCTCATAGAAATGGAGATTGTATTTTATTATGTATGGTCACATTTACAAAAGTCAAATTCTTATTTACAATTTCTTTAAGGTTTTGCTACAACCCAATTCATCCTTGTTATTCTGCCCTACTTTTTTTTATCCAGTAATATTTATTCCTTCAAATACATGTATACTTTATAACATAATTATTTATTATGCTTACTGTTTATTGTCTTCATCTGCTAAAATACAAGCTCGTCTAGGGCAGGAATTTATTTGTTCACTGATGTAACCCAAGAGCCTATGACCCTACCTGCAGATTGTAGGTGTTGAATAAATTTTTGTTTTGTTAAACAGTTGAATGGCTCGGCGCCTATAGCTCAACCAGCTAAGGCACCAGCCACGTACACCTAAGGTGGCGGGTTCAAATCCCCAGCCCGGACCCGCCAAACAACAATGACGGCTGCAACCAAAAAATAGCCGGGTGTTGTGGCGGGCGCCTGTGGTCCCAGCTACTTGGGAGGCAGAGGCAAGAGATTTGCTTGAGCCCAGGAGTTGGAGGTTGCTGTGAGCTGTAATGCCATGGCACTCTACCCAGGGGGACAGCTTGAGGCTCTGTCTCAAAAAGAAAAAAAAAAAAAAGAAAAGAAAAGAAAAAGACAACTGGATAAAATAATCCACAAAAATGCTTGGCATATAGTAAGTGCTCAATAAATATTACTTATAGAATTATTATAACCACTACAATTTATGGCATTATTACTACAGTTTAATATTTATTGCTGATGCCTATGTAGTTCCTCCTATTTTTTTCTGCAATGTTTCATTGAGTTTTGAATTTAGAATAGCTGGTACCTCTATATCAAGAGGTAAAATACAAAATCACTGTCCTTCAAGATAAATTTCTCCAAAAACATGACAGATGGTACTACAGATTTATT
>CAUYTI010067700.1:0-33434 GCA_963575145.1 Galago senegalensis
TATTTTTATCAAACTAGTTAACATAGCCCTCACAGCATTTTCTTAGTTATTGTGTTTAGACATTTATATTCTCATCTTAAAGGGGTACAGCATCCATTTCTAATTAGAACGCTGAAGAGTATAGGTGGCACATTTCTTAAACTGATAAAAGATACCTATGACAGGCTCAGCACCTGTGGCTCAAGTGGCTAAGGCACCAGCCACGTACACCCAAGGTGGAGGGTTCGAATCCAGCCTGGGCCCGCCAAACAACAATGATGGCTGCAACCAAAAAATAGCCGGGCATTGTGGCGGGCACCTGTGGGAGGCTGAGGCAAGAGACTTGGGAGGCTTTACTTTTCCTCACACATAGAAAAGTCTAGGGACTTGGGAGGCTGAGGCAAGAGACTCGCTTGAGCCCAGGAGTCGGAGGTTGCTGTGAGCTGAAATGCCATGGCACTCTACCCAGGGGGACAGCTTGAGGCTCCTGTCTCAAAAAAAAAAAAATTAAGCATGAGGAGGAGGAAAGGGGAATCATGGCAGCTATGGTTTGCAGTGTTCTAGGCAGGAGAAAATTGACAAGCTTGGTAATGGCTTCTGTCTGTTTCATGCATCCTGGCACTCACTCAGTGCCCTGGGGCAGAGGTTGTTCACAGTATAAACAGGTAAGCAGCAATTAGAACATGCCTGTTGTGATGGAAAATCCATATAAGGAGCCTCTTAAGAAATGTATCTTGTGTGGAAAACGTGTAGATTGTAAGAATGTACAGCTTTTGTCCCAGTTTATTTCTCCATTTGCTGGATGCATTTATGGAAGACACATAACAGGTTTTGTGAGAAGAAACAGAAAGAAATCACAAAAGTGAGTAAAAGAGCTCAAATAATGGGGTTTATGCCAGTTACATATAAGGATCCTGCATATCTCAAAGACCCTAAAGTTTGCAACATCAAGTATTGGGAATAAGTGACATTTTACAACCAATAAACTTATTTTACAGTAAAAAAAAAAAAAGAATTAAGGATCAATAAGATACTTCTAGGTAAAGAAAACTTGAGGGACTTAATTAACAGTAGATCTTCCCACAAAAAATGCTAAAGGGAATCTTCCAAAATAAAATGAAAGGACAACAAATAGTAACTAACAGCCATACGAAGAAACAAAGATCTCTGGTAAAAGTAATTTCATAGGTAAATATAAAAGTTAGCTTTGGCCCAGCACAGTGGCTCATGGCTGTAATCCTAACACTTTAGGAGGCTAAGGTGGGTGGATTGCCTAAACTCAGGAATTCAAACCCAGCCTGAGCAAGAGTGAGACTCCCATCTCTAAAACTAGACAGGCATTGTGGCTGGCGCCTATACTCCCAGTTACTTGGGAGGCTAAGGCAAGAGGATCTTGAGCCCAAGAGTTTGAGTTTGTTGTAGGCTATGATGCCATAGGACTCTACCAAGGGCAACAAAATGAAACTCTGTCTCAAAAAAAAAAGTTAGAATTATTGGCTCAGAGCCTGTAGCACGGTGATTACAGTGCCAGCCACATACACCAATGGTGGTGGGTATGAACCCGGCCCGGGCCAGCTAAACAACAATGACAACTGCAACAAAAAATAGCCAGGTGTTGTGGTGGGTGCCTGTAGTCCCAGCTACTTGGGAGGCTGAACCAAGAGAATCTCTTAAGCACAAAGAGTTTGAGGTTGCTGTGAGCTGTGACGCCACAGCACTCTACCGAGGGCAACATGACTCTGTATCAACAACAACGGGGGTAGCGCCTGTGGCTCAAAGGAGTAGGGTGCTGACCCCATATACCAGAGGTGGCAGGTTCAAACCCAGTCCCAGCCAAAAGCTGCAAAAAAAAAAAAAAAAAAAAAAAAAAACCCCAACAACAAAAAATAGTTAGCATTATTGTATTTTTGGTTTGCGACTTCTTTTTTGATCTATGTAATTTAAAAGGCAAATACATTAAAAAATAGTTATAAATCTGTTAATGGGCACACAATATAAAAGAAGTAATAGAATATAAGAAGTAATACAATATAATATAAAGGAGAAGGTATATAGGAACATAAAAATGTATAGGAAAAGATTGTTTATGTATTATTGAAACTAAGTTGGTATTTTTCAACCTCGGTTGTTATAAATTTAAGATTTTAATTGTAGGCAGTACCCATAGCTCAGTTGGTAGGACAGCTGCCACATACTCCCAGGCTGGCAGGTTCAAACCTGGCCTGGGCCAGCTACGTGGCAATGACAGCTGTAACAAAGACATGGCTGGGTGTTGTGGTGGGTGCCTGTGGTCCCAGCTGCTTGGGAAGCTGGGGCAGGAGAATCACTTAAGCCTAGAAGTTTGAAGTTGCTGTGAGCTGTGGCACCATGGCACTCTACCCAGGGCAACATGGTGAGATGCTCTCAAAGAAAAAAAAGATTTTAATTGTAATAACCAAGGTATTCACTAAGGAAATGATGACACAATATACAGAAAAGGAAAGCAGAAGGGAATCAAAATGGTACACTACAGATAAGAAACTAAGTACAAAGAAAGGTAGTAATGGAGGAACTGAGGAAGAAAAAAGATAAAATATACAGAAAACAAATATCTAAATGGCAGAAATAAGTCCTTCCTTGTAAGTAATTATTTTAAAGTAAGTAAATGGATTAAACAAAATGTGATTCATGTGTGTGCTGTCTATGACCGATTCACTTTCTTTTTGACAAGTCTCACTCTGTCACCCTGGTTAGAGTGACATAGTGTCATCATAGCTCACAGCAACCTCAAACTCTTGGGTTCAAACATCCTCTTGCCTCAGCCTCCCAAGTAGCTGGGACTCCAGGCTCCCACCATGATGCCTGGATAGTTTTTTCTATTTTTAGTAGAGATGGAGTTTCACTCTTGCTCAGGCTGGTCTCAAACTCCTAAGCTCAAGCAATCCACCCAGCTCAGCCTCCTAGAGTGTTAGGATTACGGCTGAGCAACTCATGTTAGATCTGAAAGCACAAAGAATGGCTCGGTGCTGGTAGCACAGTGGTTACAGTACCTGCCATATACACCAAAGTTGGTGGGTTCGAACCCAGCCCGGGCCAGCTAAAACAACGATGCCAACTGCAACAAAAAATAGCCAGGCATTGTGGAGGGTGCCTGTAGTCCCAGCTACTGGGGAGGCTGAGGAAAGAGAATCTCTTAAGCCCAAGAGTTTGAGGTTGTTGTGAGCTGTGACCCTACAGCACTCTACCGAGAGTGACACAGTGGGACAGTGGGACTCTGTCTCAAAAAAATAAAACACACACACACACACAACTTAAAAGTAAAAAGATAGGGAAAAATATGACCAAGCAGGATTTATTTCAGAATTTAAGAGTGGTTCAATATATGAAAATTAATCAATGTGACATACCATGTTAATAGAATGAAGAAAAAAATACATGATCATGTCAATTGATGTAAAAGCAGCATTTGACAAAATCCAATACCTTTTCATGATTAAAAACAAAACTCAGGCTCAGTGCCTGTAGTTCAGCAGCTAGGGCGCCAGCCACTTACACCAGAGCTGGTGGGTTTGAATGCAGCCCAGGCCTGCCAAACAACAATGACAACTGCAACTGAAAAATGGTCAAGCATTGTGGCAGGCACCTGTAGTTCCAGTTGCTTGGGAGGCTGAGGCAAGAGAATTGCTTAGGCCTGAGAGTTTAAGGTTGCTGTGAGCTGTGACACTACAGCACTCTACTTAGGGTGAGAGAGTGAAACTCTGTCTCAAAAAAAAAAATACTCAATAAAGTAGTAGTAAAAGGGAACTTCCTCAACAAGACAAAGGCCATATTAAAAAAAAAAAAAAAAACACACAGCTAGCATAGTCAATGGGGAAAGGTTGAAAGCTTCTCCCCTGAGATGAGCAACAAGAAAAGGATGCCCACTTTTTTTTTATTAAATCATAGCTGTGCACATTAATGTAATCACAATGTGCTGGTTTTATATACAATTTGAAATATTTTCATCAAACTACTTAACATAGTCTTCATGGCATTTTCTTAGTTATTGTGTTAAGACATTTATATTTTACATTTAGTAAATTTCTCATGTAAGATGCACCAATTATCCTCTCTCCACCCACTCTCTCCCCTCTCCTCCCCTCCCCCTTCCCCTTTCCCCTTCTTCTTGGGCTATAATTGGGTTATAACTTTCATATAAAAGCTATAAATTGTTTAATAGTAGAGGATGCCCACTTTTTGCACTTCTATTCAACACAGGACTGGAAGTCCTAGCCAAGCAATTAGGCAAGAAAGAGAAATAAAAAGCATCCAAATTGTAAAGAAGTAAGGTGGTGCCTATGGCTCAAAGAGCAGGGAGCTGGCCCCATATGCTGAGGGTGGCAGGTTCAAACCCAGCACCAGGCCAAAAAACTGCGCAAAAAAAAGTAAAGAAGTATATTTGTCTCTGATCACAGATAACATAATCTTACATGTATAAAACCCTAAATAAACCACAAAATAGTCTGTTAGAACTAACAAATGAATTCACCGAAGTTTCAGGATTCAAATCAACACCAAAAAGTCAATTTGGGGTCGGTGCCTGTAGCTCAATGGCTAGGGCACCAGCAACATACACCAGGAATGGCAGGTTTGAACCCGGCCTGGGCCTGCCAAACAACAATGACATCTACAATAAAAAAAAATTGCCAGGCATTGTGGCAGGTGTCTGTAGTCGCAGTTACTTGAAAGGCAGAGGCAAGAGAATTGCTTAAGCCCAAGAGTTTGAGATTGCTGTGAGCTGTGACTCTGAAGCACTCTACAGAGGATGATAGAGTAAGACTCTGTCTCAAAAAGAAAAAAGTCAGTTTGATACCTATACACTACCAATGAACAAATCCCATTTACAATATTTACTAAAAAAAATAGCTAAACTTAAATTTAACTGAGGAGACATAAAATTTGTACACTGAAAACTATAAAACATTGCTGGAATAAATTAAAGAAGACCTAAAGAAATGGAAAGACCTCCCATGTTCATGGATTGGAAGACTTAATATTATTAAGATGACAACACCATTCAAGGTGATCTACAGATTTAACGCAATGCCTACCAAATTCTATAATTTTTGCAGAAATAGAAAAGCCCATCCCAAAATTCGTATGGTGGTGGCATCCATAGCTCAGTGGATAGGGTGCCAGCCCCATGCACGGAGGCTGGTGAGTTCGACCAACCCGGGCTAGTTAAAACAACAATGACAACTGCAACAACAACAAAAAATTGCCAGGCATTGTGGGGGTACCTGTAGCCCCAGCTCCTTGGGAGGCTGAGGCAAAAGAATCACTTAAGCCCAAGAGTTTGAGGTTGCTGTGAGCTGTGATGCCACAGCACTCTACCCAGGGGGACAGCTTGAGGCTCTGTCTCAAAAAAAAAAAAAAAGAACAAAACATACTTCCTGGCCTCAAAACTTACCACAAAACTACAATAATTGAAATAGTGTGATACTAGCAAAGAGACACACATATAGACCAATGGAATAGAATGCAGCACCTAGAAATAAACTCTCACATATGATTTTTTTATAAGGGTGCAAAGACCATTTAATGGGGAAAAGACAGTCTTTTCAACAAATTATACTGGGAAAACTGGATATCCACATGCCAAAGAAAGTATGTACAAAAATTAACTTAAAATATATCAAAGGCCTGAATGTAAGAGCTAAAACTATAAAACTTGTAGAAGAAAACACAGGGGAAATCTTTATGGCCTTGGATTTGGCAAAAGTTTCTTAAAAATGACCCAAAGACTGCAAACTAATTCAGCCTGTTTGGAAAAAAGTATGGAGAATCCTCAAGGAACTCAAATTAGACCTCTCATTTGATCCCACAATTCCACTAGTAGGCATCTGCCTGGAAGAAGAAAAATCATTGTATCATAAGGACATTTGCACTAGATTGTTTGTTGCAGCTCAATTTACAATCACCAAAATGTAGAAACAATCTAAAAGCCCACCAACCCAGGAAAGGATTAACCAACTGTAGTATATGTATACCATGGAATACTATCCAGCCATTCAAAAAGTTACTTTACATCTTTTGTATTGACCTGGATGGAGTTAACTTGAGTTTCTAAATAGTAAAGTATCACAACATTGGAGAAACAAGGCCAGGTGCAATGACTCACGCCTGTAATCCTAGCACTCTGGGAGGCCAAGGCGGGTGGATGGGTTGAGCTCAGGAGTCCAACCAGCCTGAGCCAGAGAGAAACCCCCTCTCTAAAAATAACATCAGCATCAGCATTGTGGCAGGCGCTTGTAGTCCCAGCTACCAGGGAGGCTGAAGCAAGAGAATCACTTGAGCTCAAGAGTTTGAGGTTGCTGTGAGCCATGGCACTTCACAGAGGAGGCCAAAGTAAGACTTTGCCTCAAAAAAAAAAAAAGAAGAAGAAGAAGAACCAAGATCCAATGTACTTAATTCTAATACTGAAGCCAGTAGATGATCTAAGACACACCCATGTAAGAGAAAAACTCAAATGAATTCAAGGTGGGGGGGAACAAAGGAGCAGGGAGAGGGGAGAAGGGAGGAAGCTGAGTGTGCTTCCACTTAATGGAATGTTAGGGTATATATAGGGTGACCAGATTTTAACATCTGTAGGCGGGACAGCATGAGGGGCGGGGCAGAGCGGGGTTGGAGCGGGGGCGGGGCAGGCAGGGCCTGACTACAATGCAAACTTTGATAAGCAGTTCTCGGTAATCACTTCTCAGCAATTATTTATTACAGTTTAACATTATAAAATTAACAAAAATAATATAAAACTCATAGTCTGGCGAAATAGCCATATGGCGTCGGAAAACCGTATATTCCCTTCTTGTTCTCCAGCCTGTTCGTGCATTCTTTCCAAAAATTGGGACTTTTTTAACACGCTGCGGCCGGGGGACAAATTGTTGAAAAGCAAAGTGGGACTGTCCCACTAAAATCGAGACATCTGGTCACTCTAGGTATATAGCACACCTCCTGGGGGCGGGACACAATTTTAAGAGGGGCTCTATCTAACAAATGCAAACATTGTAACCCAATTCTTTGTATCCTCAAATTAACCTGAAACGATAATTTTTTTAAAAGATAAAAATAAATACTACTGGCTCTCTGGTCCTCCCGTTCGTCAGACAGCCGCTGCTTCTTCTAGTGCAGCGCCAGCCGCGTCCCGAGGCACCATGGTGAAACCGAAGGTCAGAATAAACGGCTTTGGTCGGATTGGGCACCTGGTCTGCAGGGCTGCTTTTAACTCTGCCAAAGTGGATATTGTCGCCATCGATGACCCCTTCATTAACCTCAACTACATGGTCTACATGTTCCAGTATGATTCCACCCATGGCAAAATCCATGGCACAGTCAAGGCTGAAAATGGGAAGCTTGTCATCAATGGAAATCCCATAACCATCTTCCAGGAGCGAGATCCCACCAAAATCAAATGGGGTGAGGCAGGCGCTGAGTATGTTGTGGAGTCCACTGGCTTCTTCACCACCATGGAGAAGGCTGCGGCTCACGTACAGGGGGGTGCCAAAGGGTCATCATCTCTGCCCCTTCTGCTGATGCTCCCATGTTTGTGATGGGTATGAACCATGAGAAGTATGAAAACAACCTCAGTATTGTCAGCAATGCCTCCTGCACCACCAACTGCTTAGTCCCCTTGGCTAAGGTCATCCATGACAACTTCAGCATTATGGAGGGACTCGTGACCACAGTCCATGCCATCACTGCCACCCAGAAGACTGTGGATGGCCCCTCTGGGAAGTTGTGGTGTGATGGTGGAGGGGCTCTCCAGAACATCATCCCTGCCTCAACTGGTGCAGCCAAGGCTGTGGGCAAGGTCATCCCTGAGCTGAATGGGAAGCTTACTGGCATGGCTTTCCGTGTCCCCACTGCCAACATGTCGGTCATGGATCTCACCTGCCGTCTGGAGAAGGCTGCCAAATACGATGATATCAAGGTGGTGAAGCAGGCATCAGAGGGCCCCCTCAAGGGCATCCTGGGTTACACCCAGCACCAGGTCATCTCCTCTGACTTCAACAGTGACAGCCATTCTTCTACCTTTGATGCTGGGACTGGCATTGTCCTCTATGACCACTTTGTCAAACTCATTGCCTGGTATAATGAATTTGGCTACAGCAACAGGGTGGTGGATATTATGGCCCACATGGCCTCCAAGGAGTAAGAACCCCCAGACCACCAGCCCCAGCCAGAGCATGAGAGGAAGAAAAAGGCCCTTAGCTGCTGGGGTGCCCCTGCCTACTCAGTCCCCCACCTCACCGAGAATCTCCCCTCAACACAGTTTCTACCCAGACCCCCTAAAGAACAGGAGGGGCCTAGGGAGCCCCACCTTATCATGTAACATCAATAAAGTTCCCTGAATTTAAAAAAAAAAAAATACTACTCCCCAAGGCCTACAACACTGACTAGAGCATTATAGATACTCGATAAATATTTGTAAAACAAAACAAAACAAAAAATAATGACCCCAAAAGTGTAAGCAACAAAAGAATAAAAAGGTAAATTGGACTTCATCAAAATTTAATTTTTACTTAAAAGTTTTTATAAACAAGAAAGGTTTTCCTTAATTCATTTAAGTTCATTTTAATATTAAATAGAGTTAAATACTCAATAATCCAAGTTTTGTTTTTGAAGAGTTTATTCCAATTTAGTCCCCTTAGGCCAGGCACAGTGGCTCACACTGATAATCCTAGCACTCTGGGAGGCAGAGACTGGTGGATTACTTAAGTTCAGGAGTTTAAGACCAGCCTGAGCAAGAGTGACACTCCTCCCCCATCTATAATAAAAATAGAAAAAAACTAGCTGGGTATGGTGGTAGGCACCTGTATAGTCCCAGCTACTCAAGGGGCTGGAGCAAGAAGATCACTTGAGTGCTATGACACCATGGCACTCTACCCAGAGCAACTAAGACTCTGTCTCAAAATAAATAAATAAATAAATATAAGGTAATTAGCACAGGAAAATAAAAATTTATAGGATTTTATCAGTAGATCAGAGTTTAAAGAATCAAACGAAGGATAAAGATTTGTTTAAAATTCAGGTGGCACCTGTGGTTCAGTGAGTAGGGCACCAGCCCCATATACTGAGGGTGGTGGGTTCAAACCCGGCCCTGGCCAAACTGCAACAAAAAAATAGCTGGGCATTGTGGCAGGTGCCTGTAGTCCCAGCTACTTGGGAGGCTGAGGCAAGAGAATCACCTAAGCCCAAGAGCTGAAGGTTGCTGTGAGTTATGACGCCACAGTACTCTATGAAGGGCAACAAAGTAAGACTCTGTCTCTAAAAAAAAAAAAAAAAAAAGATTTGTTTAAAACTCTTTTATCATTACGGCATTACACCTTTTTCAGAACAAGTATAATTTACAGAAATTATACAAGGCAACCATTTGTCAAATATTAATATTTAGCGATGTTTTGTTTTGCTGAAATGTTATTTCGGTTGTAAAAATCTTCTCTGGTTACAAAAGGAAAATCAGAAACTTTATCGGATTTAACCTGACCTTACAAATGTGCTAAGAAGTCTTAAGCTGACCAATATTTTAAGTAGAAAAACAATGAATTTAAAATAGCTTGTTATACTATTGTGGTTTACGTACATATATTAACTGTTCTCTTTTACAGGAAATCTGACTAGTTTATCCTATTAAGCACTGTAAAATAAAGACAAGAAATAATCACTTTTTAACAAAAATAAGCTGCATGTCCTAAATGCACATACCAAAAATATTTAGTGGTTGGTCATTGCCTGCTACAAAATATGAAACAACGTACATTTACTGAATTGTTTTTCAGTTTGCAGCTGCTCTCTGGCATCCAAAATAAGGATTTCCCATAAATAAAAGTTGCAGTGCAATTCACTTAATGGTAGTTTAGGCCAATTCTCTCCCCACCACAATGATTGTTTTTTTCTCACCATCCCCACCTCTCACAGAGGCACCATATTATTAAAAACGTTAAGTACCTGAGGTTTATGCTTCAGATCAAGACATCATTTCATACAATCTGACGTGGTTTCATTAAACCAATCAACATAGCTTTCACCTCATTTACTTGATTATTAGTCCCAAACATCTATTCTACACTTCACAGATTTGACTTGTACCCTTGTCATATACTCCATAAGTGTGGTCCCATTGACTTAATTTTTAAAAAAAGAGAGAGAGAGACATCATTTCAGTAATTTCAAATGATGTACAGCTCTTCATGTAAAAAAGATGTTTTGTGGTCATAATTACTTCAAAAGTAATTATAGTCAAATAACCTGACATACCATGTCTTAGCAATTACAAAACCATGATTTTGACACATGGCAATTTATAAGTGAGGCAAATGTGAATTTCTAAAAGATGTGAACAGCTGTTCTGTTTAAGTTTCAAGTGCTGTAAAACTCATGTAATGACTTTATTTTTTCATTTACCATAACCAACCCAAGGTGATTGGTTGGTTTAGCATACTAAATCACAATGTACAAATCCAAGGAAGGTAATACATTACCTTTTCTAAGTTAGAAAACTTTGGTAAATCAATATAGTACTCTTTAATACAATAAAATCATATTTTTGTTGGAGCCATATATTACTTTAAAGGTAATTTTCACTTCAAAAATATTTAAGTGCAAAACTAAAACACTGTGGGTTTTAATAGTGGTGTATAGCAGAACAAGTTATTTTATACAAATTAATATGTTTCAAAAGTATATAATTTCTGCTTTTAAAGTGAGTTCCCTCACACGAGCTGCTGAAGTTTCCAGCAGCAGGGTAATCCTGTGTATGTAAAAGGCAGCTCTGCTTTGTTCTGGGGTTGATCCAAGGCTAGGTAGAGTTCCAATGCATGAAAAGCTTTAAAATTTTACCTTAGGAGATTCAGTGTCAACACCAATTTCCAAGTACTTAAAAAAAAAAAACTATTGAATTTTCACATAAATACTGGAACCCTCAAAATTAGACAGCCATTTCAAACAACGCTAATTCCAGATGATGTCTTTTACTTGGAAGCCCTGCATCTCTATGTTTTGCTCAAAAATCACATAGCCTTACATCAACTTATTTTTAAAAAAATTATACCAAAGCTAAAGTTGTATTTTTTGAATAACAAATAAACATACTGCCAACTTGTAATGACCTGGGGGACCCAATGTTGTCTACCAACTTTTATTATCATTTTTCTACAAATGCTGCTGCCACCATCAGATTCCTTATGCTTCCTCTTGCTAAAGCTGTCAGTCCTTCAATCTGAGCATTTAATTTATGTATTACTCATTCCATTGCTTCTCGGCCTTTATTAGCATTTGAAGATATGGTGCTTGCCATCAGTCCTACAAGTTAACTGCTAAGGCTGACTCCTTTCACAGTGATTATGGCTTCTTGAGCCAAAATAGTTTTTTCTGGGTCCTGAGGATGTGGTTTGTATATAAGTCTCTCATCTACTGAAACCATGCCTGTAAATGAAACAGACTTCATGATGGAATACAATCCCCACTGTGTGCTGAGAAGTCTATGGCTGTGCAGCCTTCCAAAGTGATCTATATGTCTGCCGAACACATCAACTCTAACCACACCTGGGTTCATAGGGTTTGGGTATTTCTGCATTGCAGCTGTTGTAACAGTTTCCCATGGGTAGTCAAAGATGTGCTCCAAAGTCCAGATCTTCATGGTGCTGGCAGCCTGTGTGCTGTCCAGGCAGCTCTAGGGAACAATGAGGCCAAGAGGCTACATCTGCCCCTGCCCCTACCCCACCCCCAGCAGCCCCCTCATCAAAATTTAAAAATTTTGTGGATCAAAGGACACTATTAGGAGAGTGAAAAGACAACACATAGAATGAGAGGAAATATTTACAAAGCATATACCTGATAAGGGTTTATTATCCAGGATACATAAAGAACTCTTACAATCCAATAATCAAATTTGCTGGAAGGAAAGGAAGAGTGTGAAGCCAGCAGCGTAGTGCCAAGACAACTGCCGTGTTCCAGGGGAGAGGGAGTGAGGCCTGCACCAAGGCAGTGGCTGGGAACAGAAGGAAGGGCTTGGTTGGTTCACCTGCTATTGAGGAGGCAGAAAGAGTTAGCTTGGAAATATTTTGATTTGGAATCAGGAATAAGCTGGGTGGATGCCAACCTGTCCCTTAAATCATTCTATGATATCAGGAAGGAAAAAGAATTAGGGAAGTGAAAGTGGCTGCATAAATAGGCAGCAGGCCAGTCCCAACCCACACATAGACCCCCAACTTGGAGCTGTTCACCTCGTCCACAGGTCTGGCTTCATACTCACCCTGTACCACAGCCATGGCTCAGTCACTGACTCTGAGTCTCCTTATCCTGATTCTGGCCCTCAGCATCCCCCGGACCCAAGGTACAAAGTGGGGAGGAGCCTTGGGTGGGGGCAACGGGTTTGAGAGGCCTGGGTGGGAGACTATCAACAGCTCCTGCTCCTTGTGAATCCCACACTGCAGGTAGCGATGGAGGGGCTCAGGATTGTTGCCTCAAGTACAGCGTAAGGAAGATTCCTGCCCACATTGTCCGCAGCTACCGGAAGCAGGAACCAAGTTTCGGCTGCCCTATCCCAGCTGTCTTGTGAGTGGGCACAAGGGGGTAGATACAGTTTGGCAGCTGAGTAGGGAGGACATGGTGGGCTAGACTAAGAAGACTTTCTAACTCCCAAACCCCAGGTTCTCACCCAAGAAGCGCTCTCAGGCAGAGCTTTGTGCAGACCCTAAGAAGACCTGGGTACAGCAACTGATGCAGCGTCTGGACAAGCCACCAGCCCCACAGAAACAAGTCAGGGGCTGTAGGAAGGATAAGGGGACCCCCACAGCTGGCAAGAAAGGAAAAAGCTCCAAAGGCTGCAAAGGGTGAGGACTCTGAAGGGCTGGGAGAGGGGAATCAAAGGGGAGTCTCAATCAGCCCTTTACACCCCTCTTCTGCCTTCTCAGGACTGAACAGCCACAGACCCCCAAAGGACCATAGCCCAGTGTCCAGCTAGGACGCCCTCAGCCCCCACCAGCCTCATCAGGGATTGGAGCCCTAACCCAAGGGCAAGAAGGGGGCTAAAACAGAGGAAGGACTCTGGGGCTGGGAGCAGCCATCCATTTCTGGCTTTGCCTCACCCCCTTCTCCTGCTTCAAGCATCCTATCTGCATTCCCATCACTACTACCCTGCAAGGCTGAGTTGCCCACACCAGTCCTGGCCCTGAGAGGCAAAGGAGGGAGAGTCTTCCAGGAAGTATGAGAGGAGGCAGCAGGACTGTCCCCTCTGAGGAGAAGTCACTCAGGACTCTGGACCTGAGCCTGCTCCCCACTGTACCCCACCTGTTCCTTGTAAAGATGATTTGCACCCAATTGAATAAAAAGCTGTTCCGGCCTCCCATTCAAATACCTGTTCCTATGTATCTTTGTCCATGGGGAGGCTAATGTCACGACTAGTTGGAGTAACACATTCTGGGATCCCACCCAAGAGCTCAGGCTGGCGAATTCTGTTCTCACCCATCCCAAGAGTTGCCTTGTTTCCCAAGTGCTCAAACTCCTAGGCAGTAAAAGGGAAGTTGACAGACAAGGTGGCATCTGGTCCTCTGAGCTTCTCCCCTGCCAATGGAGAGACAGTCACTCTCAAGAGTGACTTCTGGATATTTTCCCAGATCTTTCAGGGACCTCTTTCCCTTTCCTTGAGACCTACTGAATGAGAACCTCCAAGTATCTCTTTGGAAGGGTCCCTAGTGGTGAGACTGTGGCTTGGACCCATCTGTAACACAAGCAAACACTAGTTTTACTGACACTTAACTCAGGCACAGTTCCAGCCCTGAGGATTGATTCCTTTTGGCCCTGTTCAGTGAAGCTTGTTCCCCTCGCCTCTCCTCTTTGTTTAATGGAACTCCTGTGCTTCCTTTCTATCAATTCTGGGCCCCTTGACTTCCTTAGCTTCTTTCCAGTTAGGAAAACTTCCTCCCTCTTTCCTTTTTTCCCCTTTCTTGTCTGGCTGGGACCCAGAGTACTTTAGCCCCTTAAAACTCTTGAGGCCAAGGAATAAGCCTCCCAGAGGAACGGGTCTTTGGAACCCTAGGATTCAAGTGTAAGTCAATTCTCCTCTCCAAGACCCCTACCTGGATCTCCTTTCTGTCTTTCTCCCCAGGCAAGGAGAGAGAAGACTATTGAATGAAAGCAGGTAATGTGGGGATGAAGGGAACAGACCTTTTCAGAGGGGCTGGGAAGGCAGAGACCTAAGAAGCTAGAAGGGGCTACTCCACCACTGTTGCCTTCCATGGCAGCCTAAGTGAGCCACAGCCCTTCCACTATAAGATTGTGAAAACAGGCTCAGCACCTGTGGCTCAAGTGGCTAAGGCGCCAGCCACCTACAGCTAAGGTGGGGGGTTCGAATCCCTCCCGGGCCCGCTAAAAAACAACAATGACGGCTACAACCAAAAAATAGTGAGGTGTTGTGGCGGGCACCTGTGATCCTAGCTACTTGGGAGGCTGAGGCAGGAGGCTCGCTTGAGCCCAGGAGGTGGAAGTTGCTGTGAGCTGTGATGCCACAGCACTCTACCCAGGGGGATAGCTTGAGGCTCTGTCTCAAAAAAATAAAAAAAAGATTGTGAAAGCATTTGCTTATCTGCTCCTCTTGAGGTTGGTGAAAACAGAGGCCCCTGCCTATCCTTGTGTAGCAGCTGTGAAATTAGTGCAAAAACTTAGATATACAAAAAATACATTTTAAAATTTTCTTTAAATGAACTTAATTTCTACCTCAATCCCCTGTTCTTGGGTGCTGGTGAGAAAGTCAACATCAGGCACTCTTAGAGAAACCCATGTGCCAAGAGCTATGCAAAGGTCATGGAAATATCAAAGCCCAGGGCTGGCTTCCTACCTGCCCCCCACACCACCCCATCATTGGACATCAGTCTCACCAGTGAGCACTCTGAGCCCTGTGGTCTCAGCAGATAAGTCTCTTCACATCCTGGACTCCCAAATTCATGGCTTTATGCCACATTTGTGACATGGATATTCAGATATGCCAGCCTTTGGCCTTGGACCTGGCCTCCCCAGTCCTGTCACTTGCTCTGTCCCAAACAGAAATTAGCACCTTGTGTTCACACTGACCCTACACACCAATCCCCTCTAAAGTCTTAAAGAACTGTCTCCCTCTCCTCAGCTTCTCCCTCTCCCCAGCTCCTTCGGTGCATAACATCTCAGATTTACTTTAGACAGTTTCAAAAAGCAGAAAGGCCTTTGATATCAGGATACCTCTTCTCTGGGTTCTGCGAAAACCCTTGCCTGCTCTACAGTGAAAGGAAAACAATGGGCAAAAAATCCCAAAACTTCATATTTCACTAAATTATCCCATCTCACTTGCATTCTGGTAATGGCCTCAGCCCTGCTCTTAGTAGGCATGCAATATATTATTTATTTCATCACAGAAGCAGTGGCCACTCTCCATGTCTGCCTTCATCTTTCACAATATTGTCCTGTTCTTTCTTCTTTCTCTCTTCTTTCTGTAATCTTTTGTCACCTTTAGCCATTCAATTATCATTCTTATGGATGCCGAAATTGCCACTCCTCTAACACCTATATTTGTAATTATGCAAGTGGTGTCTACAATTCCCCTGCAGAGAGTGTTGGCTATGTCAAGCAGCAGAAAGCTTCATTTTCTTCGAGAGATCTGTTTCCTAGTGGCAAACTAAAACACCTCAGAGAAACTCTGTCTCCATGTTATTTAAGACTTTTGCTTAGAGCCACGAATTTCACTAATAATAAATTTCAATCTAACATTAGAATAACCAAACCCTACTAGTGAACACCACAGCAGCCGGCGCTTGTTCTGTTCAGAATACGCCCTGCCGCAGTGAAACCGTCTTTGCTAGGAGGCCTGCATCGCCCCTCTGCGACACCAGGGGGCAGCAGCAGCGCCGCCGTCCTCTGTTGGCTAACCGTTTGCATTTCCTTCACCTTTCTGGGACTAATTTTTTTTTAATTATTTTTATTATTTGTCCTAGAATGTGTCTCATGCTAGGCCGAAGGTCTAGCGTTTTCCTGTGTCCATTAATGAGCAAGATAAACTTTTCTGCCCGTATCAGGGTCATCATCCAGCCCTGAGCATTGCGCCCAGCACACAGGGGGTTAATAAACTTCCGTGGAATAAAGAAATCTTTTCTTAGAATTGGCGCTGTAACTCGAGGTTTAGATATCAATCGGTGCCGGTTATTAACGCTGCAAAAACAAGTGCCGGAGGCGAACCTTGCTTCAGCCTTTAAGCCAAACATTATTTCATGTCTTCAACACGTGGCGCTTAGGGCTTCGGGTAAATTGGGAATATTTGGGGTGGGGATGGGGGAAATAAATGCCTCATACCTGGGGACAAACCCGGGCCTTCGCCAGCCCCCACACCCCGATTCGGCTGAGTACACACGAGGCCCAGGGGCATGCGTGACGGCAATGCCGCGGTAGCGCGGGTGTCCTGGTCACGGGGTGACCTCTGTCCCGGGGACCCGGGAACCGGCGAGGGCACAGAGCTGAAAGGGCACTAGAGACTGCCCCCAGTCCAGGGACTTTGGACGCCAGCGCCCCTCCTAGTCTCTCAGAGGAGCTGGCAGGGTCAGAGAGGCATCTGCCCCCTTGGACTCTAGACTAGAGCCTCTCCTCCCGGGCTCCGGGCGCCCCCTGCAGGCCTAGCAGGAGCGACGCATCCGGCACACAGGCGGACACACCAACACGCGCGCCACACACACACACACACACACACACACACACACCCCTCCCAATTACAGCCCCACGGACGGAGCTCAGTATACGCACATTCATCCATTCAACAAACACTTTCCAAGCATATAGTCTGGGTCTTCTCCATGCAATCATTCACTACCTGTACCGCCCCCCACCCCCCCGCCCCGGACTTGGTTGACTCCCCTGCCCCAGTGGCTACAGCGCCCTCGATTCCAGATCTCCTACCCCCACTTCTTTCCAAAAAGGTTCTATTAGTCTATAATCCCACAACAGTGTAGAAGTGTTTCCTTCTCTCCACATCCACGCCAACATCTGCAATTTGGGGATTTTGTGATTGCAATGCCCATATCCGTGCAGAAGCTTTTTAGCTTGATCAGATCCCAGTAATATATTTTTGGTGTTACTTCAATTGAAAAGAGGATCCTCCTCATAAAATATTCTCCCAGGCCAATATCTTCAAGCATTTTCCCTGCACTTTCATCCAGTATTTTTATAGTTTCATGTCTTAGGTTTAAATCTTTTATTCAGTGAGAATCAATTTTTGTTAGTGGCAAAAGGTGAGGGTCCAGTTCCAATCTTCTACAGGTCGCTAGCCATTTCTCCCAGCACCATTTGTTGAAAAGGGAATCTAAAAGTTGACCTACCGGTTGATCCTGCAGTTCCATTACTAGGTATCTACTCCAATGAACAACAATCATTTTACAACAAAGACATTTGCACCAGAATGTTTATTGTAGCCCAATTCATAATTGCCAAGTTGTGGAAGCAGCCCAAATGCCCATCAACCCATGACTGGATTGACAAATTGTGGTATATGTATATCAAGGTATAATATGCAGCCATAAAAAAGATGGAGACTTGCTCTTTCCTTTTGCAGCCATCGCCAGAGAGGCAGTGGCTAAAATGAAGTTCAATCCCTTTGTGACTTCAGACTGAAGCAAGAACCGCAAAAGACATTTCGATGCACCTTCTCACATTCGCAGGAAGATTATGTCTTCCCCTCTTTCCAAAGAGCTGAGACAGAAGTACAATGTTTAATCCATGCCTATCCAAAAGGATGATGAAGTTCAGGTTATCTGGGGGCATTATAAAGGTGAGCAGATTGGTAAAGTAGTCCAGATTTACAGGAAAAAATACCTAATCTACATTGAGCAGGTGCAGCGGGAAAAGGCTAATGGCACAACTGTCCATGTGTGCATTCACCCCAGCAAAGTGGTTATTACTAGGCTTAAACTGGACAAAGACCACAAAAAGATCCTTGGACGAAAAGCCAAATCTCGCCAAGTAGGAAAGGAAAAGGGCAAGTACAAGAAAGAAACAATTGAGAAGATGCAAGAATAAAATAATCTTATATGCAACTTTCATTAAACACTGCTAAAATGAAAAAAAAAAAAAAAGATGGAGACTTTACATCTTTTATGTTTACCTGGATGGAGCGGAAACATATCCTCCTTAGTAAAGTATCTCAAGAATGGATAAAAGTCTTGGTGCCCATAGCACAGTGGTTATGGTGCCAGCCACATATACCTAGGCTGTGGGTTTGAATCTAGCCTGGGCCAGCTCAACTCCAATGACAACTGCAACAAAAAATAGCCGGCGTTGTGGTGGGTGCCTGTAATCCCAGCTACTTGGGAGACTGAGGCAAGATAATTGCTTAAGCCCAAGAGTTTGACATTGCTGTGAACTGTAACACCACGGCACTCTACCAAGGGCAATATAATGAGACTCTGTCTCCAAAAAAAAATGGAAAAAAACTCATCCAATGTACTCAGTACTACTATGAAACTAATATTTAATTACTTACACATTCATACAAATGATAAAACACAAATATAGTCCAGAAAGGAAGAGGGGAGAGGTGAGGAGGGACAGGGTGAGTGGAGGGAGGGTATTTGGCAGGATCTCACTTACTGTGCACAATGCAAGTGTACATTTCGAAACAGCTAAGAGTCTATTATAAATATCCTACCACAAAAAATAAGTGAGGTGATGGTTACGTTAATCAGTTTGATTTAAGCATTCCACATTGTATATCAAATTATCACATTATATCCCATTAATGTATATGGTTATGCTTTAATAAAAAATAAGTTAAAAAATAAAATAAAAGTATGAGTAATTAGAAAAAAAATATCTTCTACCCAGTTTTCACAAGGTGGAAGATGAAGAAGGAAGCTCCTGCCCCTTCCAAAGCAAAAGCCAAAGCAAAGGCATTGAAGGCCAAGAAGGCAGTGCTAAAAGACATCCATGGCCACATGGACATATATATATATGTATGAAGATTCATACATCACCTACCTTCTAGCAGCCAAAGACACTCAGCTCTGGAGGCAACCCAAATATTATCAAAATAGTGCCCCCAGGAGAAACAAGTTTAACCACTATGCCACCATCAAGTTTCCCAGACCACCAAGTCTGCCATGAAGAAGATAGAAAACAAAAACACAGTTGTGTTCATTGTGGATGTCAAAGCCAATTAGTGCCAGATCAAACGGGCTGTGAAGAAGCTCTATGACAGGGCCAGGCTCCATGGTTCATGCCTGTAATCCTAGCACTCTGGGAAGCTGAGGCAGATGGATTGACTGAGTTCACAGGTTCGAGACCAGCCTGAGCAAGAGCGAGACCGCCATCTCTAAAAATAGCCAAGCATTATGGCAGGCACCTGTAGTCCCAGCTACTTTGGAGGCTGAGGCAAGAGAATCACTTGAGCCTAGGAGTTAGAGGTTGCTGTGAGCTATGACATCACAGTACTCGACTGCAGGTGACAAAGTGAGATTCTGTCTTAAAAAAAAAAAAAGTTCTATAACATCTTTGTGGCCAAGGTCAACACCCTCCATGGAAGTTTTATGTTTGTTTGAGACAAGGTCTTGTTCTGTCACTCCAGCTAGAGAGCAGTGGTGTCATCACAGCTCACTGCAACCTCAAATTCCTGGGCTTAAGTGATGTTCCTGCCTCAGCCTCCAGAGTAGCTAGGACTACCAACACACAGTACCATGCCCAGACAATTTTTTCTACTTTTTGTAGAGATGGGGCCTCACTCTTGCTCAGGCTGGTCTCAAGCAATCCTCCCACCTCACCTCCGCATCACAAAGTGCTAGCATTACAGGTGTCAGCCACCTAACCCAGTCAAAATGCCCATAGAGGTTATCTGGATCTCCACCCATGCCTTGAGTTAGAAGTTTATGGTCTAATTGAAATGTTAATAAACATTTAAATATTTTTTTAAATGTAATTTTGCCAGTATAATAAAAATAGGCAGCCCATCCAACCATATTTGTAATCACCATTCGCAATCATCATTTGTGGCCATAGCAATTAAGTGTCTGTGGCATCACACTGTTCACAGCAACCTCCAACTCCTGGGCTTAGACGATTCTCTTGCCTCATCCTCCCAAGTAGCTGGGACTACAGTGGCCCACCACAACACCCAGCTGTTTTTTGTTTCAGTTCGACTGGAGCCGGGTTTGAACCCGGCAACCTTCGTTATGTGAGGCCGGCGCCCTACCCACTGAGCCACAGGTGCCACCCCAATTAAGTGTTTTAGGTACATTATCTCCTACTGTCTTCTTGCCTTCCATCATTCCATCTGATACCTCACTGGTGATAATCTAAGTGATTGTGATGATTCTGCATGTTCCAGATTATTTGTGACCTCTTTTCCCATGCAAAGGAATTATCTATACACTCATCAAATATATGAGCAATCTAATCCTAGGGTCTTGTTTGGGGAATATATTTCCTAAGATCTCCCCAGGTATTGTTATCAGTGAGGATTCTGATGTTGCTACCCAAGCAGACTCATCTGCCTGCTGCCCAAGAGAAAGCCAATACCCAGAGACAGCAGGGTTTACAGCAGAAAAAGAGTTTATTCCACATAGCTCTAAGTGGGAAAACAGGAGGGATTTCTCAAATCTGCCTCCCTGAAAATTGGGAAGACAGGGTTTTTAACAAGGCAGGCATGGGATTGTTTGACAGGCATGGGATTGAGTAATTAGGTTTGCTAACTGGCTACATCTGGGCCAAAATTACAGGGGTGTGGAAATCATCTTCTTATTTTTGGCTTCAGTTCCTGGGGTTGCAATTCCAGTTGAGTCAATTTCTTGGTATGGGCCACTATTCCGAGTGTGTTAGCCAATCCACGACAAGGTAGAACTCAGAAGATATCTTAGAAACTACCTTTAGGGTTCCATAAGGTGATGTTATCTATGGAGAAAAGTTAAGAATATTTATAACTACCAGCTATGTAGAGGACCTTAAGACTCAACCACAGCTGAAAGTAAACAGAGAATAGTGACTGTTACCAAGCAAACAAGGGATGGTGGCGGATTATTATCATTTTGTTTAGCTAAACCTGTTCCTTCACAGAGTTTTGGGGCCCTTACTTTAGTTATTGCCTTGCACTCCTTCATTTGTAAGGGTATTTTCACTGGCAGGAAACAGATGGCACACTTCGAGGATATAAAAAAAAACAAACATTTTGCCTACTTAATACTTCTCTGACCTCTGGCTACCAAGAGGTATGTGAGGATTTCTTCCCTCCAAGCAGTTCACTGACAGGTGATTTTCTAGCTGACACTCATCATGATGGTTGTCCTCTAATTTCAATTCAGTTCTGACACTATATACCTGGAGACAGCATCAGATCTCACAGGTTGAGGGCTCAATACCACAAGACTGCCCCCTAACTTCAAATGCCAGTCATAAGCACAGATTGTGGCCTGTGCTTCTGATGGCCTGTGCTTCTGACCAAGTGGCTACAAACAGGGGTTTCCATGACAACCCTGCAGATTTGATTAACTTGCTAAAGTGGCTCACTGATCTTAGAGAAACACTTCACTTACACTTACCCATTTATTATAAAGGATATTACAAAGGATAGAGATGAACAGGCGGATGGAAGAGATGCATAGGGTGAGGCATGGAGGAAGAGGTGTGGAGCTTCCATGTCCCCTCTGGGGATCCTCCAGGAACCTCTCTTAGGGTGAAAAGCTCAGTAGCTGCTCCACACAGGATGAGAAATGATTTCTCTAGACTTAGATTAGGATATAAAAGTATAAACTTTATCCTCTTCATAGAGAAGGACAGAGAATGAAAGGGAATGGGGACAGAGAGAGAAAATCAAACAAGGAGATAAGATGGCTGGCATCCCAAAGAAAGAAAGGAAGAAAGCCCACCCTGAAGTCAAGTGACTGCTGAATTTAAGAGGGGCAAAGAGAAATAAAGTCATTGCAGCCAAATTCACATGGTGCTGTGTATGCTGTATCCATTTTTCCACTGGCAGGATGAGAAACAACTGTCTTTGCTGTTGGAGACAGACTTTTGGTAGGTGTTTTATTTTCCACAGGTGTTTCTGATCCTGTTGTTGATTCTCTCTACACCTGATATACGATTTTGGCCAAGGCCTGAAGCCAGATGGCTCAGCTCATACCCTATTGTTCATTCAGGGACAACTCAGGAACCATTGAGAACATAGAACAGATTCTAAAAGACAGTGAGCTGGTTAATGTAAAAAGAAGAATTTACATTTCCTTTCTGTCTGCTCTTTTCAATGGTTTGTGAAAACAGAAATCTACAGTGTGCCTGCTAGAAAGAGAGGAGAGAGAGAGAGAAAACATGGGTGAGCTCATGACTGATTTTAACTCTTACTGAAAAACTGTGAGTTATAATAATTTGTCTATCACTTCACTACAAAGACTCACCATCCTTACAACCTCTATGTGTTTAGCTGTCCAGAACCCCAACCCCAATCTTTCTGGATTTTCATGGAAGCTTCATGACATAGGTATGATTAATCACATCATTGGCCATTGGTTTATCAACTTGACTTTCAGCCCCCTTCCTCTCCCCAGAAGCGTGAGGTGGGTAGGACTGAAAGTTCCAAACTTCTTATCACATAATTGATTTCCCTGGCAATTAGCTCCCATCCTGAGGCTAGGGGTTTTCAACCACCAGTCATCTCCTTAGCACATAAAAGACACTCTTATCACTCACAAGATTCTAAGGATTTGAGGAGCTACATTTCAAGAAAGGAAAATAAAGACCAAATATATACAGGGTCTCCATAAAGTTCATTGCACACTATTTTAAATTGCACACAAACTTTATGGACACCCTGTATGTTACAATATCATATACACTCAAATAATTTAACCAGAAATGTTTTTAAAAAAGGAAAAACTGAAGACATGAGGTCTGGATTAAGAAACCAAAGTGAAATGATGAGGCACTTAGACTCTACCAATGGTGGGAAACCGTTAACCATACCAAGGCCTGAAGAGGCAAAAGAAGAAAACAATATTTCAAAATCTTTAGAGACAGTCCCATGGAGGGGGGGGCAGCCCAAAAGGATCTGTAACTGCCTAACAGCTGGTCTCAAACTTCAGCATGTATCAGAGTCAGCTGGAGGGTGTGTTGAAATACAGTTTGCTGGCTGAGTGTAGTGGTTCACATGTGTAATCCTAGCACTTTGGGAGGCCAAGGCAGAAAGATTACTTGATCCCAGAAATTAAAACTAGTCTGGGCAACACAGCAAGACCCTATCTCTACCAAAACAAAACCTTTTTAATTAGTTGGACATGATGACTTGTGCCTATAACCCTAGCTATTTAGGAGGCTGAGGGGGGACAACTGTTTAAACCCTGCAGTTTGATGCTACAGTGAGCTAAGACCATGCCACTGCACTCCAGCCCAAGCAGCAGAGTGAAACCCTGTCTCTGGAAAAAGTAATCATAATAATAATACAGTTTTCTGGCCCCCACCCTAGAGTCTCAGATTTAAGAGGTCTGGAGTAGGATCAGAAGTTACATTTCTTTTTTTTTTTTTTTTTTTGAGACAGAGCCTCAAGCCGTCCTCCTGAGTAGAGTGCCATGGCATTACAGCTCACAGCAACCTCCAGCTCCTGGGCTCAAGCGAGTCTCTTGCCTCTGCCTCCCAAGTGGCTGGGACCACAGGCGCCCGCCACAACGCCCGGCTATTTTTTGGTTGCAGCCGTCATTGTTGTTTGGCGGGTCCGGGCTGGGGATTCGAACCTGCCACCTTAGGTGTACGTGGCCTTAGCCGGTTGAGCTATAGGCGCCGACCTACAATATTCATAAGTATTTATAAATTATTGATTTATACTGTATATTTGATTTAAAGGGGAGGGGACAGATTCTCACCATCACCCTGGCTAGAGTGCAGTGGCATTATCAAAGCTCAGTGCAATCTCGAACTCCTGGGCTTTAGCAGTCTTCCTGCCTTAGCTTCCTGAGTAGGTGGGAAGCCTAATTTTTTCTATTTTTTTTTAATTTATTTTTATTTTTTAGTAGAAACAGGGTCTTACTCTTGCTCAGGCTGGTCTCAAACTCATGATCTCAAGCAATCTCACCTAAACCTCCCAGAGTGCTAGAATTAACAATCTATATATTTAAACATGTATTTGTATATTTTAAAATAGCTATCTGATTAATCAGCAAAAAAAGTAACTAAAAGTTATGGTAAGTAAAGCACTTAGAATTGGAGCTAGGCCTCTGATGGGCTTCCATTGACTCAGCGGTTTGTGAAAGGGCCAGAGGCTAGTCAGAAAAATTGTTGCTATACATTCAGAGACTTTTCTTTCTGTTTTTTATATTTCCCCAGTTGTTTTAGCAAAATAAATCTGAATTTGTTTTATATTAATATGATGTGTCTCAGTGCATTTTTTTATTAAACATAGACTAACAAAAAAACTTGAAGAAAGAAGAGAAGAGAAAAGGAAAGAGGAAGAACAGGTAAATTCATCTACTTACATCGTTTTATCATTTCATTAAGTGTGGGAATGTTTGATTATTCTATTCAGTTTGGCAGATCTTGGATGGCTTCCTAGTTATAATTAAGTGTTGCAGCACAGTGAAGAAAATTACCTGTTTTCTCTTATAGGATCACAGTGTGTACTTTCATATGTTCTTTTTGTAAGTTCCTGAGAATAAATTAGATGATAATTTTTCCTTCTGCAATGAGTCTTTTACACTATGAACAAAAAAAGGATTCGGGCTAAAATTGTTTGGCTTGAGACAGAAAATTGAATTTAATTCTTTTTTGTGTGGATAGTCTGCTGAATATTCCTCTCAGCAGCTGAATGTTGCTGCATTCTGGTACACCATTAGTTTTTCTCACCAAGTTTGCCTAACTATACATCATCTCTTTGGGGTTCCCACAGAGCAAAGATAGTATTTCCTTCGAGCCAAATAAATGACTGCCAAATAAATGACTGCCTCAAAACCAAAGGCTCATAATTCTGCTTGCCTTCAGATTACACTGACTGCGTTAGAATGTTAACAGACTGCTCCCAATGTTTTATAAGTTGATAGATACTTGACCATTAACCATGTTGTAAATAAAGTTCCTTAGCCCCTTATATTTTATAAAGTTTATTATTTCATCTGCATTCTGTAATTCTCCACATTGAAAATAATAACTAGAGCAGGTTGTAAAATTATTTCTGGCCCAAAACTTTTTCTTTAATTCAGAGAGAGATTAAGAAGGAAATTGAGAGAAGAAAAACTGGAAAAGAAATGTTAGATTATAAAAGAAAACAAGAAGAAGAATTAACAAAAAGAATGTTAGAGGAAAGAAACAGAGAAAAGGCAGAAGATAGAGCAGCTCGAGAGCGTATTAAACAGCAGATTGCATTGGTAAGTCTCAGGTTGATTTTATTTATTCATTTTTTAAAAATTCATTCTACAGACAGGGTCTTCCATTTTATTTATCTATAGATTTATTTATGTTTATTCATTTTAGAGACAAGATCTTGCTCTATCACCCAGGCCGGAGTGCAGTGATGTGATCAAAGCTCACTGCAGCCTTGAACTTCTGAGCTCGAGTGATCCTCCACATGGGACTTGTGGGCACATACCACCGTGCCTGGCAAATGGTTTTTATTTTTGTTGCCCAGTCTGGTCCTGAACTCCTGGCCTCAAGCAATCCTTCTTGCTCAGCTTTCCAAAGTACTGGAAGTACAGGCATAATCCACCAAGACACATGTGAAAATATTTTTCTGTGCACATGTCTTTGGATTATGTCTGCCAGACAGTACACATAAAAATATTAGTTTTTAGCTCATGGCTGTAATCCCAGCACTTGGGAGGCCCAGATGTGTGGATTGCCTGAGCTCACAGGTTTGACGACAGCCTAAGCCAGAGCGAGACCCCATCTCTAAAAAAATAGCCAGGTGTTGTGGTGGGCGCCTGTAGTCCCAGCTGCTCGGGAGGCTGAAGCAAGAGTATCACTTGAACCCAAGAGTTTGAGGTTGCTGTGAGCTAAGATGTCACTGCACTCGACCAAGTAAGACTCTTCCTAAAAAAAAAATAATAATAATGATAGTTTTTAGTGACTCAAAGAGTATCAGTCCTAAGCTTCCTTTTATTAGAAATTGTGTATTGAATTAAAATAGTTAAGATTAATGTTAAGTATTTTTCAAAGTTATTTTTTTCATATTTTGTTATGATGTGAATTAATAGTAGTCAAAAGGCAGCTTTCAAGGATTCCCTGGGAGATAAGCTAAGAATTGATTACCTAGCAATCTTCTCTAGAGATGAGCTCTTTTTTTGCAACATTCAAACAATTTAGGCATATCATAAAGCTTAATTTGTATCAATTGCTTTTAGAATAAACCAGTTTTAATACATATAAAAATCATCCTGGGCAGCGCCTGTGGCTCAGTGGGTAGGGCATCAGCCCCATATACAGAGGGTGGCAGGTTGAAACCTGGCCCAGCCAAACTGCAACAAAAAATACCCAGGCGTTGTGGCAGGTGCCTTGTAGTCCCTGCTACTTGGGAGGCTCAGGCAGGAGAATCTCCTAAGCCCAGGAGTTGGAGTTTGCTGTGAGCTGTGATGGAACAGCACTCTATAGAGGGTGATAAAGTGAGACTATCTTTAAAAAAAAAAATCCCTACCATAATAATGTTTATTCATGTTCTTGTTTCTTTAACAATAATTCTGATCTCTGACAGTTGATAAAACTAAAAATTAACAGATCCAGAATGATAAGTTCACATGGCTGTAAAGAAGTATATGAATAAAGCATTCTGGTATTGAAACGTAATGAAATATCTAATGATGTTTTAAAGGACCGTGCAGAGAGAGCTGCTCGTTTTGCGAAGACAAAGGAAGAAGTAGAGGCTGCCAAAGCTGCTGCCTTGCTAGCCAAACAGGCAGAAATGGAAGTTAAGAGGGAATCTTACACAAGAGAAAAAAGGTACAGTATTTCATGCTCTGTACATGTGGGGACTGAGGAGAATAATTATGGGTTTATAACACTTGTATATGCTATGATTGTTAAGTAGTCAATTCTAGAGGGACATATTGACCAGTTTGGAAGCTTCCAGTGATATCTGTCATTGAATATAGATGTATACTATAAAACTAATAAATAACTCTTATTAAATAAAAGAAGGCCCCCCAAATCTATTTTTTAAATAAAAAGTACATATGTCAAAATGATTATGATGATTAGCTCATATTTATTAGGATTCTTTAGTTGCCAGAATTTCAAATAGGAATAAGCAACTGGTTCTGCAGTTCAGAAATCCAAGAGTGGATTTGAGTAGGTATAGCTTGATCCAGGGATCTTAAGGTTATAATTACAATTTTCTTTTCTTTCTTTCTTTCTTTTTTTTTGAGAAGGAGTCTCACTCTGTCACCCTATGTAGAATGCCGTGGCATTGTCATAGCTCACAGCAAACTCAAACTCTTGGGCTCAGCAGTCCTCTTGCCTCAGCCTCCCAAGTAACTGGGGCTATAGGTATTTGCCATGATGGTGGCTAGTTTTTCTATTTTTAATTAAGACAGGGCCTTGCTCTTGCTTGGGCTGGTTTCAAACTCCTAAGCTCAAGTAATCTACCTGTTTCTGCTTTTCAAAGTGCTAGGATTACAGGTGTGAACCATAGTGCCTGGCCCAATTACAATTTTTTTTCCCCTCTCTTTTTAATCTCTTAGTTTCTTCTCTTTTAGGTTCATTCTCAGAGAAACTCTAGAAATGGTGTCAGGAGAGCTCAGCCCCCTTGCACTCTTAGAATCATGAGTTTGTGATCCCAGAGGGAAGAGATTCATCCTTTCTTCCAATGCCTGTATCAGTCACTGAAGAGAATTCTGATTAGCCTTGCCTGGGTCATGTGGACACCTCCAGACCAATTGTAGTGTCCGTTTGCATGGGCTTTCTAATGGGAGTAGGTGACATGCCCGCCCTGCAGTGAAGAAGGTGGGAGAAATGTTATTGATCGTTGCTCCAGAATGAATCACATGTAGCAGGGGTAAGGCAGTTCCCAAAACAGACCAAAAGAAGTTCAGATTTCTAGTACATCATGCTGCTTTGATTATGGTTAGTATTTATTGTCTTCTCTACTTTTCTATATTTTTATATTGGACAGTTAACAAGTAGTAGTTCTGTAATAAGAAATTTTTTTTTTAAATTTTGAGACAGAGTCTCACTTTGTCACCTGTGGCAGTGCCGTGGCATCATAGCTCACAGCAATTTCAAACTCTTGGGCTCATGATTCTCTTGACTCAGCCTCCTGAGTAGCTGGGACTGCAGGTGACCACCACAATGCCTGACCTAAGAAAAAAAAAATTTTTAAATTTATTTAATTTTTTTTTTTTAAACAGTCTCACTTTGTCACCCTTGGTAGAGTGCCATGCATCATAGCTCACAGCAACCTCAAACTTTTTGGCTCAGGCTATCCTCTTGCCTCAGGTTTTCATTTTTAGGAGAGACAGGGTTTCACTCTTGCTCAAGCTGGTCTTGAACTCGAGAGCTCAAGCATCTACCCACTTTGGTCTCCCAGAGTGCTAGGATTACAGGTGTGAGCCACCATACTTGGCCCAGAAGAAAATTTTGATGCAATTTTCCAAAAATAATGAAATAATGAGGTTTCAGTGAACTATAATCAGGCCCCTGCACTCCAGCCTGGGTGACAGGGAGTTCCAGTCTAAAAGAAATAAATAAAGAAAGAATGAAATAATTTGGGGCACTGTGGCTCACACCTGTAATTCTAGCACTCTGGGAGGCTAAAAGGTGGGAGGATCACTTGAGCTCAGGAGTTTGAGATCAGTCTAAGGAAGAATGAGACCCTATCTCTACATAAAATAGAAAAATTATGGCTTGGCACCTGTAGCTCAAGTGGCTAGGGCGCCAGCCACATACACCAGAGCTGGCGAGTTCGAATCCTGCCAAACAACAATGACAATTATAACAAAAAAAATAGCCAGGCATTATAGTGGGTGCCTGTTGTCCCAGCTACATGGGAGGTTGAGGCAGGAGGATCGCTTAAGCCCAAAAGTTTGAGGTTGCTGTGAGCTGTGATGCCAGGGCATTCTACCTAGGGCAACAGAGTGAGACTCTGTCTCAGATTTAAAAGGGGAATGTGAAGAGGTAAAGATGCTAACTTTTCTTTTCTTTTTTCATAGCACCGTTGCAAGAATTCAATTCCGTCTTCCTGATGGTTCTTCCTTTACAAATCAGTTTCCTTCTGATGCTCCTCTAGAAGAAGCAAGGCAGTTTGCTGCACAGGTAAATTTATGTCTTGAGTTCTGATAAAGTTAAATATATATGTTACTAAATTATAGGAATGGAAAGCTCCATAGCCAGGCCTGGTGGCTCATGCCTGTAATCCTAGCACTCTGGGAGACAAGGCAGTGGCTTGGCTTGAGCTCATGGGTTCGAGACCAGCCTGAGCCAGAGCCAGAGCCAGACCCCATCTCTACTAAAAATACAAAAAACTGAGGCAAGAGGACCGCTTGAGCCTCAGAGTTGGAAGTTGCTGTGAGCTATGATGTCACCGTGCACTCTATCCAGGGTGACAGTTTGAGACTGTCTGAAAAAAAAAGCAAATTCCAAAGCAGAACCTGAAGACTAAGTCATGACTCATCTTGAAGATGAAAGCACAAGACACCTCTGAGACATAGTCTAACTTCTACTGTGCATTAGTGTATATGTACACAGTGTATCTGCTTGTTATACAGAGAGTAGGCATTTGCTGATTCTGTGTGGTAGGTTCTGGAAACTTTTCTCACTGGTTAGTGTACTCAATAGAGGAGTAAGAAGCAAGTGGTTTCCTGAAGGTCCTACTCCCCTGAAAAAGAAGAAGTTTTACTTGATCCTCTGTTTTTTATAGGTTGCTTAGGGACCGACCATTTTCCTACCACGGTACTACCTGTTGCCAATCAAAAAGAGCAGTAAACTTCATTTGACAAGTATCTTCTTTAGGAATTTACTTCCAGAATATAGCCTTAGTTAAAATCTGAATGAGAGATGAACTTTTATATCTTGGAAAGTAAGATGTGAGTCATTTCCAATTTGTTTTTACTTTCTGATTTGTTCCTTATTCAGAATGGGTTCTGGGTATTAGGTGCCTTTTAGATTCCAGGCTCTTTATATGCCAGTTATCTTTCATGTATATATCTTCAAGGTTAAACTTGGAGGTTTGGCTTAAGATTTTTATGCTAGATGTCTTTGCTCCATTTATTCTCCCTCACTTATGGGTCCCAAGGGAAGGACACCTCAAAAAGTGTCTGCCTTTCTGAACTGGTGAGTTAAGCTAGACAATGTTAAAGCTTTCCCTGGCTGGGCACAGTGGTTTACATCTGTAATCCTAATACTCTAGGAGGCTGAGGTGGGAGATCAGGAGTTCAGTACCAGCCTGAGCAAGAGCAAGACCCTATCTCTACAAAAAGTTTAAATATTAGCCAGGCATGGTGGTATGTGCCTGTAGTCCCAGCTACTTGGGAGGCTGAGGCAGCAGGATTGCTGGAACCTAAAAGTTTGAGGTTACTGTGAGGTGGGCCAACTCTATGGCACTCTAGCCAGGGCAACAGTGAGATTCAGTCTCAATAAAACAAAACAAAACAAAAAAAACCCCAAAATAACTTCCTCTAAACTTTATAGTAGAACCAATTCTGAAACAGACTGTTTCATTCTTCTTTTGTTTGGGGGCCTCCCACAAGGTTTTCCCCCATCCTGAGTCTTACTGCTTCTGCCACAGGAAGGGGGCTGACAAAGGAAAATGAGTGATCTTTGATTGCATCTATCCTATTAAAACTCTGCCTTAACACAATGAGCAAATTATTATTACTAATTTTTTTTTTTGAGACAGGGTCTCACTTTGTCACCCTTGGTAGAGTACCGTGACATCATAGCTCACATCAACCTCAAAAAAAAAAAACAACAAAAAAAACTTGGGCTCAGATGATCCTCTTGCCACAGCCTCCCAAATAGCTGGACTATGGGTAGCTGTCACAACACCTGGCTGGGTTTTTTTTTTTTTTTCCATTTTTAATAGAAGACAGGGTCTCACTCTTGCTCAGGCTGCTCTTGAACTCCTGTGCTCACGTGATACATTTGCCTCAGCCTCTCAAAGTGCTAGGATTACATGTGTGAGCCACTGCATCTGGTTTAATGAGCAAATTTTTAATTTTTGTTTGTTCTTAGGTTAGAGTGAGAACAGTAGAGTTATGTGTGTGACCTATGTTAATAAAATTACAAAAAAATGAATTAGGCTCTTTCTTTGGAATCTTCTAGGGAAAGATGAGCAGCTATCTAAGATTTTATAAGTTTAGGTGACTTAAAATTGTGAAGATAATTGTGGTACTCAGCAGTGTAAATTCCTGGATCTGGGATTGTATGTATATAGTGTAGTCAGATTCTGGACCATTTTGTGCTTTGAAACAAGGAGGAGGCTAAAGCTCCTGGAGTTTTATATATGACGGAAATTCTGGTCTAGTCCAGATTTTTAGTAGGGAGTACATATGATCTAAATGCCTCTTTGTAAGAAGTGAAATCCCTAATGATGAATTGCAACCATAAAGGAGATAAATATTTGCTCATTTTTATTCAGTTTATTACATGGTTTTAGGAACTATATTCTTGCTACGTTGCAGTTATCTTTGAGTTATAGAAAGTTTTAAAAGTGATTTGGATTTGAGGCTGGGCACAGTGGCTGACTCCTGTAATCTTAGCACTCTGGGATGCCAAGGTGAGTGGATTGCCTGAGCTAATGAGTTGGAGACCAGCCTGAGCAAGAGCAAGACCCCATCTCTAAGAAAAGCCGGGCTTTGTGGCAGATGCCTATAGTCCCAGTTACTCAGGAGGCTGAGATTAGAGGATTGCTTCAGCCCTAGAGTTTGAGGTAGCTATGACACCACGGCACTCTACCGAGGGTGAAAAAGCAAGACTCTGTCTCAAAAAAACAAATAACAAAAAACATTTGGATTTGATAGCTTTTCAGCTTTTTGAAGTGTACCTTTTATAAGTGTTAATTTTGCATTTACATTTAAGTAAACTTTTAAGCCAATTTTAATAAAGTAGTCATTTTGGATGCATATTAGTAATAAAGTATCTTCTAAAAAGACACTGTATAATCTTTTAAAACTTATGTTACAGACTGTTGGCAACACTTACGGTAATTTTTCATTAGCAACCATGTTTCCCAGGAGGGAATTTACCAAAGAAGATTATAAAAAGAAATTACTGGATCTGGAACTTGCCCCAAGTGCTTCAGTGGTACTGTTGCCAGTATGTATTTTTTTCTATTCTTATAGTTTTCTATTTGTTCTCCTTATCTTTTTATTTTTTGAAGATCTTAATTCTAAGTCTTTTTGTTTCTCCTGATTGATTCAAGGATATATATATATACACACACATACACAATTAGGTTACATTGTTTACATTTGTAAGGTAAAGTCCAGGTTGTAGTTGATTTCTCATCATTTTTTATGATTATTAGGAAGGGCAAAGGTATACTGTGAGAAATTAAAATCCAAAAACTAGATCAAATTATTGTTCCATTATCCAGTGCTTTATATACTTGTATTGCTAATATTGCTTGTGAGACACATGTAGTTTAACTTTTAGCTTTTTTCCTCTCCTATTTTTGTGTATAAAAAATGACTACTTAGCCTGGTGTTGTGACAGGATGGCTTGAACCCAAGAAGTTGAGGTTGCAGTGAGCTATGGTGCCATTGAACTTTACCTAAGGCACAGAGTGAGACTCTGTTTCAAAAAGAAAGAAAAAAACTGCCAGGATAGAAAAATCAGAAATGCAGATTATCTAATAATTCATGGACTTAAAATTTTTTATTTATATAGAGCTCTACTATTCACCAGGTTTTTCAAAAACATGTTATTTTAACATAAAAATAACATTAATTTTTAAACAAATTATCCCATTTGATCTTCACAATATTTTAATCTCTGATAAAGAAGAGAGGCTCACTGGCGGCATCCATTGCTTAGTGGGTATGGCGCTGGCCACATGCACTGGGGCTGGTGGGTTCGAACCCAGCCCCAGCCTGCTAAAAACAAAAAAATAGCCGGGCTTTGTGGTGGGCGCCTGTAGTCACAGCTGCTCATGAGGCTGAGGCAAGAGAATTGCTTACACCCAAGAGTTAGAGGTTGCTGTGAGCTGTGATACCATGGCACTCTACCTAGGGTAACAAAGTGAGACTCAAAAAAAAAGAAGAGAGGCTTAGATAGCTAAATGACTGCCACAGTCCCACCTTAAATGCCAGAGCTGAGCTAAGAGGCTGGGTCTCGGCTCGGCGCCTATAGCTCAACCGGCTAAGGCGCCAGCCGCGTACACCTAGGGTGGCGGGTTCGATTCCCCAGCCCGGACCCGCCAAACAACAATGACGGCTGTAACCAAAAAATAGCCGGGCGTTGTGGCGGGCGCCTGTGGTCCCAGCTACTTGGAAGGCGGAGGCAAGAGACTCGCTTGAGCCCAGGAGTTGGAGGTTTCTGTG
>CAUYTI010067705.1:0-23169 GCA_963575145.1 Galago senegalensis
CTGGGCTCAAGCGAGTCTCCCGCCTCTGCCTCCCAAGTAGCTGGGACTACAGGCGCCCGCCACAATGCCTGGCTATTTTTTTTGGTTGCAGCCATCACTGTTGTTTGGCGGGCCCGGGGTGGATTCGAACCTGCCACCTTAGGTGTATGCGGTTGGTGCCTTAGCCACTGGAGCCAATCCCCCCAAATTATATATGTTCATTTGACAACCACATTTTATTTATATAAGATTTCTATATATAATTTTTATAATGCTATGTTGTAAAACAATTTTCTATATACAATTTTTAGAATGTTTACATATATGATATTTATACAAAAATATTTACACAAAAGATCAAAGATCAAGAATATCCAAACCAACACTGAAGAAAATAAGGTAGAGTTGAAAAGATGTGGAATCAACCCAAGTGTCCACCAATTCACTAGTAGACTAACAAAATGTGATTTGTGTCTACTATAAAACACCACTCAGCCATGAACAAGGATGAATGAAGGCTTTTGCAACAATCTGGATGGAACTGGAGATCATTATCCTAACTGAAGTATCTAAAGAATGAAAAAGCAAACACCACATGCACTGTTATTAACTTGGAACGAAACCATAAGCACACATGTGCACAGAGGGAAACAAAGCTCAGTGAGAATCAAGTAGAGGGGAGGTGGGGAAGAGCAGGAAACCTACCCACACAATCTGGGTGATGGGCACACTTATAACCCTGACACAGGCATAACAAGAGATCCATGTAACCCAAAACATTTATACCTAAATATTTTGAAAATAAAAAGATATCTACAAAATAAATTCAAATATCTTAAAAATAAAACAAAATGAGGTGGAGGAGGACTTGCCCTCCTCACCATGAGATTTTGCAGCTCTAGTAATTCAGACAATGCAGTGCTAGTGCAGGGACAGACAGAGAGAAGGGAACAGAAAAGAGAGCCTGTGTGGACATCTCAGCACACAGCAGTGCCCGCAGCTCAGGGTCTTGTGGGCCAGCAGGTAGACAGACCACGCCGCCAGTGCTGTGGGAAACTGGTCAACTATAGCAGAGAAAAAGTACGTCCTTACTTCATAACACTCACAAGGCCTTAAGGTGGAAATACTCCATGAGAGAACAATCCCAATTCTAGACGTATACTTTAGGAAAAAGCTCTCCCCTGTGAGCAAAAGGAAACATGTACAGTAATGGTTTTGTTAGTTAATAGTCAACAAATTGTCAACAGATAAACTAAACATGGATAACTAAGCTATACGATTTATGCCTACCTATCCTCTCTTTGTTTTAACTGATTACTCGACAGGAACTCCCTGATGTGAGGCCATTGTGATCAGGTCAGGAGAAGCAGTGGAGCAGAAGTCATCTCTGAGGTTATGGGAGCTGGGACTCAGAGTCACTCAGTAGCAATGTGATCCTACAGGAGTGAGCACCAGGGGGAGGAGTCCCCTCTGCTCTCCTGTCCTGCATGTAGCGGTCAAATCAGGCCAGGTCAGGCCAAAGGAATGTTTTCATCCCACTTGATAGCTGAAAATTTTAAATAAGATATGGGGTTTATATTATATTTTAATTAGTATAACCCCTTTTTAAGAGTAAGTTTATTCACACTTGGCTCAAAATGACTTGCAACATATTCTAATAACAAACATATCAAACATAGGTTTTTTCCTTTGGCTCACATATAATATTACTGTACGCACATTCGACTTGGAGGGGAGGCCTAACATGAAACGGCACAGATTCAGACTGAGAAGAGAAAAAAAGAGCTGCAGCCCAGGCTTCCCACATACTGCCCTGTTCTTCCTCCGCTACCTATTTTTGGCAGTTTCACTACTTTTCAGGAAGTACAGAAAGCGTAACTAAGTGTTTTCTTCAACGACAATGTTACTCTGGCCTATTCCTTAGATTCATGTCTGTATAGGTACTGTGGAAATATGCACCTTGTTACCTAAGTCATCACAGGAAGCTGTAATGAGAGTAGATAGTACAGGGGACCCCAAACTTGCTGACAAGATACTTGTCACCAGGACGACTGTTTAAGCTCTCATTTTACATTCCATTTATAAACTTTGGGGGTCTTTTTAAGTTGTTGCTGTCCCCCTGGGTAGACTGCCGTGGCATCACAGCTCACAGCAACCTCCAACTCCTGGGCTCAAGCGAGTCTCCTGCCTCCGCCTCCCAAGTAGCTGGGACCACAGGCGCCCGCCACAACGCCCGGCTACTTTTTGGTTGCAGCCGTCATTGTTGTTTGGTGGGTCCGGGCTGGGGATTCGAACCCACCACCTTAGGTGTACGTGGCTGGCGCCTTAGCCGGTTGAGCTATAGGCGCCGAGCCCCCCAAAAATAATATTTACTTAGAGCCTAATTCAAGAACATGTGTCAGATGAATATACCTTATAACTTTTTTTTTTTTAAAAGAGGCATAGTGGCTCACACCTATAATCCCAGCACTTTGGAAGGCTGAGGCAAGAGGATCACTTGAGGCCAGGAGTTCTAGACCAGCCTGGGCAACACAGAGAGACTCCTGTCTCTACAAAAAACGTAAGAAGAAGAAAAATTAGCCAATGTGGTGGCATGCACCTGTAGTCCTATCAACTTGGGAAAGTAAGGCAGGAGGGTCCCTTCCAGCTCCGGAGAAGATAGAGGCTGCAGGGTGCTGATGGTGCCACTACACTCCAGCCTGGACAACAGGGCAAGACCCAGTTTCTTAAAAAAAAAAGAAGACGGCAATTATTAACATACCACTAATGTCCTAAAAGTGTGCTTTAATAGGTAAATGCTTATGGACAAATGCTAAGTGTTCAGAGAGTTATGCGCAGGAGAAGAAAAACACTGTATCATAATAGTCTTCACCTTTCAACAAAAATATTTTCATCTGGAAAGCAAAAAGAAGAGGTGCTTTCCTAGCTTCACCTACTGCAAAGCACTGAAAAGCAGTCACAGAAATAATTTTCTTCAATGTTTTATTAGAGCATGTTATCAGCAGAAGTCTGAAGTAAGACTTTTTTTTGAGAGAGTCTTACTATGTCACCCTTGGTAGAGTGCCGTGGTGACAGAACTCACAGCAACCTCAAACTCTTGGGCTTAAGTGATTCTCTTGCCTCAGCCTCTGGATTAGCTGGGACTACAGGCATCCGCCACAAAGCCTGGCTATTTTTTGGCTGTAGTTGTCATTGTTGTTTAGCAGGCCCAGGCTGGGATCAAACCCACCAGCCTCGGTGTATGTGCCCAGTGCCCTACCCAATGAGCTACAGACCTGAGCCTGAAGTAAGACTTTTTAGTTGTTAATTTCTTTGCAATGGTAATTACTAAAAGGATAAGACTTTACATGAATCTGTTAAAACCCTGGGAGCCAGCAGAAAGGTAAGAGCTGTCTTTAAGTATTGGGGGGGCGGGACAGGTGTTTTGTCCCAGTACCAGCAAGACTAAAAGAACAGCCTGTTGAGAGGTAGTTCACTGTGACATGAAGAAAGAGGGCCCTGAGAATGAGCGCATTTCCTGAATGTGACCCTGGAAAACAGGCAGAGAATATTTCCAATTGTGAAGCGCTCTCCTATTCAGCTGACACCTCTGGGTCTCCTTCATCTCAAAACTCTTTGGCTGGATTGTTAATGAGACTACCGCTTCCAAGAGAGCATGCGTCCATGTGACCCCTACCAATGCCATGGTGATGCCAGCCTGCTGTCTCATGCTGTGGGAGGTGTTTCACAGCAGCCCCAGCACACACACTCCTCGTAACAGGTTTGAGGCCCCACAGCAGCCAGACTCAGCTGTAATAGTGTTTCTAGGAAGAGATAGCACAGCAAGAAGGGAAAGAAATGACTACAGGGAGGGGTGTTCTCTGTAGTCCTATGATTTGAGGCAGAGCCCCACTCAGTCACCCTGGGTAGAGTACTGCAGCATCATAGGTCACAGCAACCTCAAACTCCTGGGCTCAAGTGATCTTCCTGCTTCAGCCTCCCTAGTGGCTGGGATTATAGGCACCCGCCACAATGCCTGGCAATTTTTAGAGACAGTGTCTCACTTTTGCTCAGGCTGGTTTTGAACTCCTGAACTCAGGCAATCCACCCGTCTTGGCCTCCCAGAGTGCTAGGATTACAGGTGTGAGCCCCCACATTCAGCCCTGTGGTACCACCCCTATAATTCTAGTACTCTGGGAAGCCAAGGAAGGAGGATCACTTGAGCTGAGGAGTTTGAGACTAGCCTGAGCAAGAGTGAGGCTCTGACTGTACTGAAAATAGAAAAACTAACTGGGCATTGTGGTGGGTGCCTGTAGTCCACCAGGAGGCTGAGGCAGGAGGATTGCTTGAGCCTAGGAGTCTGAGGTTGGCTGAGAGGTAGGCTGACACCATGGCATTCCAGCTTTGGGCAACAAAGACTCTGATCTCAAAAAAAAAAAAAAAATTTTTTTTAAAGCTCGGGATGATGACTCACATCTGCAATCCCAGCACTCTGGGAAGCTGAGGCAAGTGGACTCCTTGAGCTCAGGAGTTAGACCAGCCCCATCGCTAAAATGCCTGGTGCTGTGGTAGGCACCTGTAGTCACAGCTACTTGGAAGGCTGAGGCAAGAGATACTTGAACCCAAGAGTTTTAAGTTGCTGTGAGCTATTATGCCACAGCACTGTACTCAGGACAACAGACTAAAACAAAACAAAAATCTTTTAATCTAATACAAATCCCATTAAACTTAAAGAAAAAAATAACTTGAAATTTGACCAAGAACAATAGTTTAAATTTGAAGATTTTTTTTTCTTCTTATAATTCACATAGGAAGGTTTCATGAGCTAGAATTAGCTTAGCTTATGTTTATAAAAAACTTTGTTATGGGCAGTGCCTGTGGCTGAATGAGTAGGGCACCAGCCCCATATACCAAGGGTGGTGGGTTCAAACCTGGCCCTGGCCAAACTGCAACAAAAAATAGCCGGGTGTTGTGGTGGGCACGTATGGTCCCAGCTACTTGGGAGGCTGAGGCAAGAGAATCACCTAAATCGAAGAGCTAGAAGTTGCTGTGAGCTGTGATGCCACAGCACTCTGCTGAGGGGGACAAAGTGAAACTCTGTCTCAAACAAAACAAAAACTTTGTTATGGATACAAGGCTATCTAAAGCCAGGGGTGGAAATACTTAAGAACTTGAAAGATTACTCGTGGGACTAGTTTTTATCCAAATAGGAATGTATTACTTTTCTGCAAAGGAGAAAAAAAAATAAAAAAATCCAAATTTTCAGGTTCCCTCCAGAGTATAGAGCTCATGGCACTCAAAGGTGTTTATCTGCTTGGTGACAATGAACCCATCTTCCTGTGAGTCTCAATTAAGAGAGCAAACCTCACTTATGAATTTAAAAGCTAGAAACTTTTCCCAATACAGCTTTTTCTGCCAAGTGCTACTCCAACATCACACTGCACTAATACAAGGAAAATATCCAGACCAAAGCAGAGGGATTTTTGTCCATCTGGAGTCATACAAATGAAGTACTGGCCTCAGGACACCACCATGCAAGAAAAAGTTCACACATATCTGGGAAGCAGGAACTTACATGTTTCATTTGCCAAGAGAAAAAACTGTGCAGAGCAAGAACAAACTATTAATCCTACTATTAAAAGGTATATCACAGCTCGGCCCCTGTGGCTCAATTGGCTAAGGCACCAGCAACATACACCTGAGCTTGTGAGTTTGAATCTAGCCCAGGCCGACCAAACAACAATGACGGTTGCAACTGTAGTGCCTGTAGCCCTAGCTACTTGGGAGGCGGAGGAGGCAGGAGAATTGTTTGAGCCCAGAAGTTGGAGGTTGCTGTGATGCCATAACATTCTACCCAGGGGGACAGCTTGCTCTGTCTAAAAAAAAAAATTAAAAAAATAAATAAAAAAAAAGAAAGAAAAGGTACATCATCACAACAAGGAGGGCAGGGAGATGAAACTTCCCTATGGCTGCAAAGGGAGCCCTGGACAGGAAGCAGGATGGCACAGGACGGAGGTCAGCATGGCAGGGAGGACCTCTAGAGCACACTTCAGGCACAGAGTGAGCACCCATGTAGGATGTGCATGGTGGTGGAAGACTCAAGCATTAGATAAAGGTAAGTCTACTATGGGAAGAATGGATTTTAGAACATCAGGAACAGTTAAGAATAAAAGCTAAAAAAGTCTACAAACACACACAACTTCAATAACTAGACAGGCTGAATCAACCATGTTATACCCATGCAATGAAGCAATAAATAGCATTTACATAGGAGGAGACCTCCACACATCACTGTGTGCTGTCTTTAGGGTGAGCGGTCAATGAAAACTCAATGGAAGAAAGAGAAATATATACATACATATGACTTTTGTTTTCGAAAAAGAACAGCAGAAGGAAATAACAGGAGAAGGAAAGAATGGAGGGATGAAAGCTATGCTCATCTCAACAGAATATGATTTATAGCTTTCCTTTTCGAAGCATATAAATCAGAAAAGAACTGGTAGTACAAAAATAAATTTTAAAATATCTTGCTTCCTTATCTTAATGCTAGTTACAAGTGGGTTCACTGAAAATTCATTGAGCCATATACATTCATTGAGCCACATTCATTGAGCCATATACAGTCCTCTACACATACGCCAGTAAAGTTTACTACAAACAGGGAAACAAATGATTCTTACAGTATCACACGGATGGCATGATCAGAGAACATTTTAAAACAATAACTAATTGGCACATTCCAAGTAGAAAATATCCTAATAATGTTAGTATTGTTACTCCACAAATTTTGTTTTTTTTTTTTTTTTTTTTGAGACAGAGCCTCAAGCTGTCCCCCTGGGTAGAGTGCCGTGGCATTACAGCTCACAGCAACCTCCAACTCCTGGGCTCAAGCGAGGCTCCTGCCTCTACCTCCCAAGTAGCTGGGACCACAGGCGCCCGCCACAACGCCCGGCTATTTTTTTTTTTGGTTGCAGCCGTCATTGTTGTTTTGGCGGGTCTGGGCTGGGGATTTGAACCCGCCACCTTAGGTGTATGTGGCTGGCGCCTTAGCCGGTTAAGCTATAGGCGCAGAGCCACAAATATTGTATGTTGTAGGATAAAGTGAGTAGGTGATTTAGTTAGTATCAAGAACCATGATTTTCAGTGTTACAAAAAGATACACATTGGAGTAGAAACCCTGTAATCTGTTAATAGCCTTGGAAATACCTAAATTGACATCTGCACACACCACCTCCACCGCAAGACACTGGCATCCCCAGGAACTTGGCTAAGCGTTAAGTGTGAGCAGAATGTGAATGAGATGGAATTTCTTGCCAAGGGAGAAAAGAAGCCATCATAGTCCAAGATGTCACATCCAAAGAGTACACAAGCCAGCCTGGGTGATCAATAAGGGCACCAAAATGGCTCTGATAGGTTGAAACACAATTATATATGTAGCTGCAAGCTTATGATATTAGGGAGAAAAAGCTACAAAAATGTATTTCCCCTTTGGAAGCCACTAGTCCTCCCAATGCATTCTGAACACTGATAAAGAAATCATTCGTTTCTCTCTTCCTCTCAGTAGATCCTGCATTTTAGGACAACCAAAACCGGTATGAGAAACCCTCTTTAAATAAGAACGTCAAATAATAAGTGTGGAAACAGAAAAATCTTCCCTTTGTAGGCTCGGCACCTGTGGCTCAAGTGGCTAAGGCGCCAGCCACATACACCTAAGGTGGCAGGTTCGAATCCAGCCCGGACCCACCAATCAACGACAGCTGCAACCAAAAAAAAGGTAGCCGGGAGTTGTGGCAGGTGCCTGTGGTCCCAGCTCCTTGGAAGGCTGAGGCAGGAGACTCGCTTGAGCCCAGGAGTTGGAGGTTGCTGTGAGCTGTGAAGCCACGGCACTCTACCCAGGGGGACAGCTAGAGGCTCTGTCTCAAAAAAAAAAAAAAAGAATCTTGAGATGATGGGTGGCACCTGTGGTTTAGTGAGTAGGGCGCTGGCCCTATATAATGACAGTGGCAGGTTCAAACCTGGCCCTGGCCAAACTGCAACAAAAAAAAGCCCGGTCTTATGGCGGTGCCTATAGTTCCAGCTACTCAGGAGGCTGAGGCAAGAGAATTGCCTAAGCCCAGGAGCTGGAGGTTGCTGTGAGCTGTGTGATGCCACAGCACTCCACTGAGGGCAATAAAGTGAGACTCTGTCTCTACAAAAAAAAAAAATCTTGAGATGGGGAGATTATTTGGATTACAAGGGTGGACCTAAATATAATCACAAATGTCCTTTAGATCAGCAGTCCACAATCTCTTGGGCACCAGGGATGGGTTTCACAGAAGACAATTTTTCCAAGGGGCAAGGGATCTGATAGGAGGCAAGGTTGTAAATATAGATGAAGCTTTGCTTGCTCACCTCCTGCTGTGTAGCCTGGGTCCTGGTAGGCCACTGCAGCTTTAAAGCTGTGCTGTAAAGATAAAGGAAGGGGCCAAACCCCCAAAATGGCCTCTACAAACTGAAAACGGAAGGTGCTCCCTAGAAGCTTCCACAAAGAACCAGTCCTGTTGATACCCAGGCTCTTGCATTGGGAGCTGATTTCAGCCACACCATGTGTTTGTTACAGCAGCAACAGGAAACTAAAACACTGTGAAACAGAGAGCAGGGAGCAGAATGGCTGGGAAACCCACTAAGTGACTGGTTGACAAAGAACTTTGAAAAGGGCAGAATTAGACTGTCAACACTGCACTTGCCGATCAATCCCACCATCAGTCATTGTACCTCTCGGCATAAACACAACATGAAAGACACAGTACTGTCTATGAAAATATTCCAGGAAAAAAGAATATCAAGCCAGATTCATGATCTGGACCTAGCTACCAGTTTACAGGGAGTACAAGGACTAGAGAAACACAACAAATAGAGCCAAAACAACATAATCACCCAAATCCAGAAGGCAAGACGTTCTACAGCACAAACAGCTGGACTGCTCTCATAAATAAATATCATTAGACACAAAAACCAAAGGAGGAAAAGGAATCGTTATAGATTTTCTAAGACACTTTTAAGAGGCTTACCAAATGCAATATGGAGACTTTCTCTGGATTTTGATTCAAAGTGTAAAAATAGGCTCGGCGCCTGTGGCTCAAGCGGCTAAGGCGCCAGCCATATACACCTAAGGTGGCGGGTTCGAATCCCCAGCCTGGGCCCGCCAAACAACAATGATGGCTGCAACCAAAAAATGGCCAGGCATTGTGGTGGGCACCTGTAGTCCCAGCTACTTGGGAGGCTGAGGCAGGAGTCTCACTTGAGCCCAGGAGTTGGAGGTTGCTGTGAGTGTGATGCCACGGCACTGTACCCAGGGGGGATAGCTTGAGGCTCCGTCTCAATAAAAAAAAAAAAAATACAAAGTGTAAAAATAATTTTTGTGACATCTGGAAAAAACTGAATGCTCAATATATGTCAGATGATATAAAGTACAGTTAATCTTGTTAGGTGTGATAATGGCATTGTGGTTATAACTTTTAAAGTTTACATCTAAAAATGCATGACAAAAGTATTTAGAGATGACAAAGTCTGAGATTTGCTTCAAAATACTCAAACCAGGCTTGGTGCCTATAGCTCAAGCGGCTAAGGTGCCAGACACAAACACCAGAGCTGGCAGGTTTGAATCCAGCCCAGGCTTGCCAAACAATGAGAACTACAACCAAAAAAATATAAAAAGCCAGGCATTGTGGAGGATGCCTGTAGTCCCAGCTACTTGGGAGGCTGAGGGCAAGAGAATCACTTAAGCCCAGGAGTTGGAGGTTGCTGTGAACTGTGATGCCACAGCACTCTACTCAGGGTGACAGCTTGAGGCTTGGTCTCAAAAAATAAAATAAATAAAATACTCAAACCAAAAATAAAAAATATGAGGGTTGGTCAGGTATAGGTTAAAAAAAAAAGGTAAAATGCTGACGATTGTTACAAAAGTGTATGATTAGGTACATGAAATACCATCATTCTCTTCTATTTTGTGGTAGGTTTCAAAATTTTCCTAACAAAAAGCTTTTAAAAAGAGCAAAGAGCACCTTATCAAAGTCTACAGGGACACTACTGAAGCTGCACTCGGAGCACAAGTCAGATCCATCAACTTTAAGAAAGCAGGAAGGTAAGTGAACTAAGCGTTCAAGTCAAGACAGAAAGAAAATCAAAGAAAGTAAGAAGAATACATAAAAGGACTGGAGAAATAGAAAATAAAAACAGACAAAAACCCAGCTGATTTGATCAATCAAATCAGTTTCTCTGAAAAAAAGCAATTAAAGAGCAATTAACTCTGACATATTCTAAGGGAAAACTCCAGAGTCAAGTTATAAAAATTTTATTTCTTAAAAATACCTCTTGAGGCTTGGTGCCTGTAGCACAGTGGTTACGTTGCCAACCACATACCCCCAGAGTGGCAAGTTCAAACCTGGCCTAGGCTAGCTAAACAACAATGACAATTGCAACAAAAAATAGCCAGGCATTGTGGCAGGCGCCTGTAGTCCCAGTTACTTGGGAAGCTAAGGCAAGAGAATTGCTTAAAGCCCTAGAGTTGAGGTGTGAAGCCATGGCACTCTACCTAGGGCAACATAGTTAGATTATCTAAAAAAAAAAAAAAAAGACTTTTTAATCACTTCAAAATATTAAATCATATGTAGTTGGATTTTACATGAGTTTTGTGTGTGTTCCACAGACAGCTGTGGCATAGGACTGCTCTCCCAATTAAACACACTGCCTACAGTGCTGTAGGTACTGATCAGATGTTACTGTTGTTGTTGTTGGTTGTTTTTTTTTTTTTTTTTTTTTGGTAGAGACAGAGTCTCACTTTATCACCCTTGACAGAGTGCTGTGGCACATCACACAGCTCACAGCAACCTTCAACTTCTGGGCTTAGGCAATTCTCTTGCCTCAGCCTCCTGAGTAGCTGGGACTACAGGTGCCCATCACAACGCCCAGCTATTTTTTGGTTGCAGTTCGGAAGGGGCCGAGTTCGAACCCGCCACCCTCAGTATATAGGGCTGGCACCTTACTTACTGAGCCATGGGCACTGCCCAATGTTACCGTTTTTACAAATAAAATTTCACAGAGTTTCAGGAAGAAATAGAAAAAAAACCCCACACGCATAAAGATACAATATTACCTTTGCCTGGTTTTGAAATAAGAACAATGTTACAAATGGTAGTAATTGTATCTTCTAATAGTTCCCAAGTAAATTAGAGTATCCTTGCCACCTGGGGAACCATACATTATTTTTGTATCTCACTGGCATTAATTGGGTTTTGAGCCCATTAAGGGACCAACAACTGTAGTTAAGGGGCCAAGGGCATGCATTGTGTCTATGAGCCAACTGGGTTACACCCATGCAGCTGAGCCACTCTATACAAATAGTGGCTTGTACACAGCTGAAAAGGTGGCTCCCAAGAGGAAAATCAGGGTATCATTTTGTCTCCCAAAACAATGAGTGGATACTGCAGGAGAGATTATCAATTACAAATCATTTGACAAACATATAAAATTTTAAATAAACCACTAGCTCAGTAAATCTATCACTAAATTTAGAGAAGTGATAAGGACTAGGCAGGCCATGGTGGGTGCAGGGATTCAAAATTAAGAAATACACAATTGGGTGGTGTCTATGGCTCAAGGAGTAGGGCGCCAGCCACATATGCCAAGGGTGGTGGGTTCAAACCCAGCCCCAGCCCCCCCCCCCAAAAAAAAGCACACTCAGAGCTCAGAGGATAAACATATACACAGAACTAACAGATGGCCATTTCCAACATGCCCAAAAGACTGATGAAATTCAGCATCTATTCCTCATTTCCTACAGAGTGTAACATCAGCAAATGGCTATATGACAATATTTCCCAGAAGTAATATGTCATATATATTAAAAAGTTAAACTTATCTTTACTTATTTATTTATTTGGAGGCAGAGACTCAAGCTGTTGCCCTGGGTAGAATGCTGTGGCATCATAGCTCACAGCAACCTCCAACTCGGGCTCAAGCGATCCTCTTGCCTCAGTTTTTCTATTTTTAGTAGAGATGGGGTCTTGCTTTTAGCTCAAGCTGGTCTCAAACTCGTGGGCTCAAGCAATCCACCTGCCTCAGCCTCCCAGAGTGCTAGGATTACAGGCATGAGCCATTCGTGTCCGGCCTAAAATAGCATTAAAAGTCAAACTTAACAATATGAAAATATAATTAAAATTATCATATTAAAATTAAAGCTAAAATGGTTGTATTTACTGAAAAGATACAATTACTATTCAATCTAAGGAGACATAATTAAGCAAGGAGACAACAGCCAGTGTTTGCAAATGGTCTTCTGTGTAGAAGACCCTCCATTAAAACAAAGCCTTAGTAACATTGAAGGGAAGTTCAGTAAGTGAGCAATACAAATATTTCACACATACATGCCCGAGTCATGGAGATGACACCAAATCTCAACCCAGGAGACTCATCAAAAGAGATGTTTGTTCTTCTCCAGGTTCATCCTACACCCCCAGAGAAATACGCCTGCATCAGGCTGGACACTGGCACCCAGAGACCAAGCCCTAACCCCTGAAACTCGTCAATGATACTTTATTTGGAAAGACATCTGTTTAGATGCGATTAAGTGAACGATACTGAGATGAGGAGATGACCCTGGACCAGCTAGGTGGGTTCTAATTGCCATCAGAAGTCTCCCTGTGATAGGCAAAGAGCAATGACAGACACGGGAGAAGGCTGTGTGACCACAGAGGCAGAGGTAGGGACACAACTACAATCCAGAGGATGGTAAAGGCACCCTCTGGAAGATGAAAGCAGAGAGTTAGCTCTTCCTTGTACCCCCACAGGGCATGTGGCCCAGCCAGATCTTAGACTGACAGTCTCCAGAACTGGCAGAGAATAAATTTGCACTGTTGTGAACAACCAAGTATGTGGCAACTTATTATGGCAGGCATAGGATACTAATGCCATATCCTAGCAGGATTTTTTTTTTTAACTGTAAAAGGATTCTTGAATTCATCTAAAAAGAAAACCAGGCTAGGAAATTTTGCCAAAAAAACAGTGAGACTGACCTAAAATTAAGCAAAGCACTCTACAAGGCAATGGTAACTAGTATTTGGTGTGGGTGGCTAAGGGAGGCGCAACTGATGAGTGAAACAGACTCCTGCTTATCTGTGAGGTTATTGTTTGACACAATTGCTGTTTCAAACCTGCAAGGAAGGATGCCAACAAACGGAATAGGGCCAACGTGCCGTCCACTGTGGAGAACTACACAGTTTGATCCCTACCTCACAACAAACTACAAAGTAAATTTCAGCTGATTTGGAGACCTAGATATAAACTCCTCTCCTAGTTCCAGACAGTTAAAAAAAAATTTTTTTTAATGGAGGATATTACTACTTTGTGATTAGAAAACTGAAACACCTAGATTTGGAAATACACACATTAATATGAGAGAAAAGTAGCAAATAGCACTGGCCATTCAAGTTCAAAGCCAAAACCCCAATTTTTTTCTTTTAGACAGAGTCTCACTATGTTGCCCTCGGTAGAGTGCTGTGACATCACAGCTCACAGCAACCTCCAACTCTTGGGCTTAAGTGATTCTCTTGCCTCAGCCTCCCAAGCAGCTGGGACTACAGGTGCCTGCCACAATGCCCAACTATTTATTTCTGGTTATAATTGTCATTGTTGTTTGGCAGGCCTGGGCTGCCAGCTCCGGTGTATGTGACTGACACCCTAGCCACTGAGCCTAATCTTTCTTTTTTAAGAAAAGAGTCTTACTATGTCATCCTTGGTAGAGTGCCATGGCATCACAGCTCACAGTAACCTCAAACTCTGGGGTTCAAGTGATTCTCTTACCTCAGCCTCCCAAGTAGCTGGGACTACAAAGAGCTCGCCTGGCTATTTTTTGTTGTTGCAGTTGTTATTGTTGGTTAGCTGGCCTGGGCCGGGCTCCAACTCACCAGCCTCGGTGCATGTGGCTGGTGCTGTAACCACTGTGCTATGGGGCACAAGCCACAAAACCCAAATTTTGATTTGTTTAATCATGTGTTCAACTACTAAGATCAATACACATTTCATCCACATTATATTACCAACAGTATCCACCAAAGATACTGTTACACTAAAGGTATCATTATGATACTGAAGTGTGTGGCTAAATCACTTTTTCATAGTTCATGAAAGTGGATTTTTTTTTCTTTTTTGCAATTTTTGGCCAGGGCTAGGTTTGAACCCGCCACCTCTGGTATATGGGGCCGGCACCCTACTCCTTTGAGCCACAGGCGCACTCTGAAAGCGGATTTTTAAACCATCATAAAATATCTAGGAGCTACTGACAGCACAGCCCAGAAATGTAGAGTGGGGCATTCCCAACAATGCCAAGGTCTACAGGGAGCCTGGCCATACCACCCAGCAGGCAGGGGTGCTGCAGAGTCCAAGTGCTCCTAGGAGAAGCTTCCCACACCTGCACATCAGGGAAAAGCATGGGATGCTCCCTCTCTTGGCCACTGGGGTCACACAGCCCTGATCGCATCCCAGACTGCCCTATGGGAGAGCAGGGGCAGGACCCAGATGCTGGCAGGGAAGCAGCCCAACACAGAAGAAGGTGCTCACAACAGAGGGCAGCCGGACTCGGGCAGCAGGAGAAGTAATGCACATCAGCTAGCAAGGACGGCTTAAGAGAGGAAAACACACACGTTCTGCACACACCATCACCACTTCAGGTGGGGAGGTGGGGGAGCTAGACAATAAGCTGAACAAAAGTACAACCTGAAATCAAAACATTCTTAGAAGAAAAGACTTCACCCCTTCAGTCTTTAACATACCAGGACCTCCTTAAAAATCTACCCCCCAAAACAAACAACAAAGCCTGAAACTCAAAGTCCTCATTTGCAAGAAATCAAGGGCTGGAGGTTTATACACATACTCCCACTGAGCAGTGTTCTGGCCGGCTCTCAGCCTTACCACCTCCCCAGCCCCCTACCACCCCTCACCCTGCCACCTCCCCCCTCCTACCCCGCCACCAGTTCAGCAGCATCTCTGGCAATTAAGTAGACCCTAAGCCCCAGGTCACCAAGCACAAGAAGGTGGCGCTAGCCATGGTATAGTCCACACACCTACACATTGCTCTGAAAGTAAAAGCAGCTTTCACGAGGTCAGAAGGGAGAAAGCCAAACCACTGCTTAAAAAATTAACAGCTGACTCACTCCCAGCAGCGCAACCTTTTTATCTGTCTGCCTGTTTTTCAGAAAAGAACTGTACTTACTGACCTCAGAGTGACATGATGATGATCGTCTTGGACACCTGTGTAAACTAAGAATGGCACCCTGGCTATGGCTGGCTCTCACTGGGATGTCCCAGAGAGGGCAAGGCTGAGTTGGGAGGCCACAGCTTGAGGCCTGCAACACTAAGCTCAGGGTGCAGGCCATAGAGGCCAGTGGAACTTAGGTCTCAAGGATTGGTGAGTCAGACCCACACATGAGCGTATGTATCAAAATAGAAGCCTCTTTTCAAAAGAAAAAATATATATTCTTTGAATTGCTCTCTGACACACACAAATTTAAGCCAATGCTGTAAGACCATCTAATTTTCTATTTATCAGAAAAGGTCAAAAAAGTAAATAGAACTCAATAACATCATTTAAAACACTTATAAGTTAGCTAAGTATTAATAAAACTAGAAAGCAGGCCAGGCTCAGTGCCTCACACCCATAGCCTCAGCACTCTGGAAGGCTGAGTTGGGAGGATCACTTGAGCCCAGGAGTTTGAGGGTGCTGTGAGTTAGGCTAAGATCCCGGCACTCTACCAGGGCAATAGAGTCAGACTCTGTCTCAAAAATAAATAAACTAATAAAATAAAATAAAACTAGAAAGCATATAAAGGTGAAATTAAGAGCAACATGTACATTACTACAAAATAAAACATTAGGATAAAGCAGGGAACCTGGCTTCATATATACCAGCCAGCACTGTGGGAGGAATGGTGCACACTGGCCACCGTCTAACAAGACAAGCGCAGAAGTCTACACACAACCTCCAAGACAAAGAATGCAGACAGAAGGAAAAATAAACACTGCTCACACTCTCGGGGGTTTCTATGTACAAAAATAAGATACCACCAGGATTCTCACTTGTCAATCAGTCACAGCAGACAGGCATCGAAGATCACAAAGGGCCCTCCCTTCCTCTTAATTTTTAAAGAAAAAGGTAAAAAGGCAATGGTTTCCTATTCTACAGGACCAGGAGTCAGAAACAAATCTTACACTGAAAAGGGAGCCCTGAGGGGCACTCACCTCAACCTCAGTGTCAAAAATAGCAAAAAGTACCAAATAAATGACCCCCTTTCAGAGATTATTTCTCCAGATCCTATACTTGGACTGCTTTTTCTTTTCCTTTTCCCGTTTGTTCCAGGTCTAGTCGGGATTAAGAGCCCTCTCCTCCAGTCTCCCCATTCCCCTAAGGCTCTCTGTTGTGGCAACCTCTGCAGAAGCACCTCTCTCCAGGGCCTCCACTTACAAACTCCTAACAGGCTAGAGGCAGTTACCAGGCAAGCAGGTGCTACCAAGGTGCCCACGTTCCCTCCCACAGGAGCCACACACACCCAGGGGTTGTAAGGGGGACCATGGAGCAGGCAGGCTCAGCCACCCAAGTCCCTGTCTGCCTCTGCCAACCTCACTCACTTAACTCCAGCTGCGGGGCCAAGCCTGGGGCATGCCTAACAGAATTTCCCTAGCAGAGCATTTACAACAGGCTCTGCAGCAGAGATAACCATGGGCACCTGTTGAAGTTATTCCTCCCTCCAGAAAGGAGTACCTGGTCTAGCCTGCCAGACTAGCTGTGACAGGAAAGTCAGCCTGCACTGCGTCCACAGGCCAGTGTCACAGCTGGGAAGATGGTGTGTGCAAACCTCTGGACAAAGTTGCTCCACAAAGCCACACACTAAGGCCACATATTCAACAGTAGTCCCAGAACACAAGAGCCACGTGTAAAGAACCTGCCTTTAGAAATGGATTACTTCTATATCAAGCACATCCCTTAAAGCCTAAAAAGCTAATTTGGGTTCTGACAACCTATTATATTCACCAAAAAGCATTATCAGGATAGTAATGCCTATCAATGGTTTATCCTCTACCCCAGACTGAGGGTGAAGCAGGAAAAGCAAAGAGAGGAAGGTGGCTAGAGTCTTCAGAGCTGGATCACAGAGGGAAAGATGGAAATGCTAAGCCAGACTAGAAAACCAGTCCCCCAAAGTCAGCAGCAGATAGACTTGGCCCCAGCGCTAACAGGCGGGTCACTGCAGACCTGGGCCCTGAGTGCATGAGTGGCTCTAGGACTAGGACTTCAATTTGCTCACTTCTTACTCAAAACCTACGTATGGATATGATTTGGTGAAAAATAAATCCTGAGTCCATCAGAGATACTCACAATTATAGGTCACAGGATGACGTTATAATACAGTAGTGATTCTCAACGTTCCTAATGCCACAATTTTTTTTTTCTGAGGCAGAGCCTCTAGCTGTCCCCCTGGGTAGGGTGCCGTGGCATCACAGCTCATAGCAACTTCCAACTCCTGGCTTAAGCAATTCTCTTGCCTCAGCCTCCCAAAGAGCGTCTCTCAACTACAGGTGCCTGCCATAATGCCTGGCTATTTTTTGGTTGTAGTTGTCATCGTTGCTTGGCAGACCTGGGCTAGATTTGAACCTGCCAGCTCTGGTATATGTGGCTGGCATATATAGCCGCTTGAGCTACAGACATTGAGCCTGCCACAATGTATTTTCATTATTACAAAGGGGTTGTGACCCACAGGTTGAGAACCCCGCTGCAATATAGCATGTACTCAGGAGGAACGTCTGCCTTGCTGCAATGGCCTGGCTGGCCTTGCTCCAGCTTTAGATACTCATTTATTTATTTATTGCATTTTTGCCCAGGGCCAGGCTTGAACCCGCCACCCCCACTATATGGGGCTGGCGCCCTACTCCTTGAGCCACAGGCGCTGCCCCAAGAAGTTCCCAGATACTCAACACTAGGTAAGTATGTCAAGACTGAGTGTTTAAACTTGTTAACTTTAAATTTGTTAACTTTTAAAAGTGAGACCCAAGATAAAAGAAAAATAATTACAAATCTTAACTTCTCTGGGCCTGTCTTCTCTCCTGTAAAAGGAGTTGATAGTAATACCTACCTTTAATGTCACTGTGAGGACTGGGGCTTACCTGCAGAGTGCCTACCCTGAGCCTGGCACGGAGGAAACAACAGTGTATTTTCTATTCCTGTTCCCATCCTGAGGAAACCAGCACGGTAGCCAACACTGCTGTAACCAAGCCACTGCAGCAACTGGATTCACCCTACCAGGCTCTGTTCTCCCCAGCCAAAAATGGGGCCTGTGACAGCTCACATCCCAAAGCTCTTTCATGCACTGACCCTTTGAAGCAGGGTTTTCAGCCTCAGTAGGGCTGACGTTTGGATCACAGTTCTTTGTTGGGAGCGGGGGGTCATGGAAGCAGCAGGAAGCTGGGCACCTCTGGCCTCAATCACGGGATACCAATAGCACCCCATGCGGCACACAACCCAAAACAGCCCCTGACACTGCCCGATGTTTGCAGACCTTCCCAGTTTAGAACTGTGACTGGAAATAAAGGGCATGATGACTGGCACACAGAAAGTAACGAATAAAAGTTGAAAAGGTGGGTCTTTCGTACCACGCATGCATTTTTAAAATGGATCACAAAACGAGATGTTATATGAGTGACTCGCAGTTTCATGAGTTTTCCTTCCAAATTTGAAAGCTAAATTTCTGATAAACTGAGCTGACTAAGGATTCTTGACTATCAGAGCTGTTTAAAAAGAGATAAAACAAAAAATCAAAACCCCTTAGAGATTCAGCTTCCTTATCTTTTTTTCCTTTTTCTTTATAAGAGAAAGGGCTTTATTTTTTTTTTTTTTAATTTTGAGACAGAGCCTCAAGCTGTCCCCCTGGGTAAAGTGCCGTGGCATTACAGCTCACAGCAACCTCCAACTCCTGGGCTCAAGCGAGTCTTCTGCCTCAGCCTCCCAAGTAGCTGGGACCACAGGCGCCCGCCACAACACCCGGCCATATTTCGGTTGCAGCTGTCATTGTTTGGCGGGCCCGGGCTGGACCCAAACCCACCACCCTAGGTATATGTGGCTGGCATCTTAGCCACAGGAAGGGCTTTATTTACTGGCCGGGAGCCTATGACATAGAAGAATTCCAAATGGCCGTGCTCCCCGACTGGCTTGACCTTATCTTAAAAAAAGAGAAAAAATGTTAACATCCCATAGGTCAGTAAGCACCCAACGTCACAAGACTGATTACAAATAGGTCAAAACTGGAGTGCAGGCCTCCTGACCTTATGCCTGGTTGAAGGCTGTTGCCCTCACCTGTGCAAACACCCCAAGTCTTTGTCAAGTCAGAAGAAAGAACTGTGCCAGCAGTCTGCCCAGGACAGCACATGCTGTCGCAAGGTCAACCTCCCGAGCACCTGAAAGTATCAAGACTGTGAAATAAAAGGCAACCAAGACTGTGTTAGGAAAATGCGTATTTGGAAGAAGTTGATAGTGACTACTCACTGCTGCCTGCTAACTCTGGCTTCTGTGCTGCACACTTTCTAGCCTCGCCTCAGAGGAGGCCTGCGTCATAACACTGGGGGAGTGAAGAGTGGTTGGGACACAGCTGAGCCCCCTTCCCCACAGCAGAGCCTGGAATGGGATGGGTGGAGGCTACTGTAATACTGGTTCAATAAATATTGGTGGTAATAATACCACAGCAACCTTGTCGTAGTGATGGCCTACCAAGGAATGTAATTTTCAGCTTAAAAATAATACAAAATAGGGTGGTGCCTGTGGCTCAGAGGAGTAGGCCAACGGCCCCATATGCCAGAGGTGGTGGGTTCAAACCCAGCTCTGGCCAAAAACTGCAAAATAATAATAGTAATAATATAAAATATACCTCAAAAAAACAACATAAAAATTATCAATCCCCTATGATTCTTTCCCAAGAAATATCCCCTAAAGTATAATTTTATCTTTGCCAGATCTTTTTGTGCATACATTAATATATGGTTTAAATAAAAACAGGATCTAGAACAGTGGTTCTCAACCTTCCTAATGCCTCGATGTATTTTCATTGTTACAAAGAGGTCTCGACTCACAGGTTGAGAACTGCTGATTTAGAGACACCATGGCCACCTTGCCAAGTTTCACATACAAACTTACTGCATGTCGAATGAAGTGAACATAACTGCATAAACTCCCTACCGATGAGTCCTTGAGTTAACTGGTTGTTCTTTTTATTCTATAATTTTAAACAATACTGAACACCGTATCCTCTACTCCAGAGGTCCTCAAACTTTTTAAACAGGGAGGCCAGTTCACTGTCCCTCAGACCGTTGGAGGGCTGGACTGCAGGCCCTGGGATGAGTCAGCTGCTAAGCAGGACAGGCAGTGCCAGCAAAAACACCCAGTGGGCCGCATGTGGCCCACGGGCCATAGTTTGAGGACGCCTGCTCTACTCACTCAGACCCATACCTTCACAAGATAAATTAGTAAGGATAGAATATTACAAGGAATTCACTGACAGGTATTGGAAGGGTAGTTTTACCTTGACAACAAGCTTACCTATATACACTCACAATACCTGAGTACAGTCTGCCTGTCCTCCTCACCCTTGACAACAACTAAAATGGTCATACTTCTTTCTTTCTTTCTTTTTGTTGTTGTTGTCACTGTTGTTTAGCAGGCCCGGGCCAGGTTCGAACCCACCGGCCCTGGTGCATGTGGCCAGCACCCTAACCACTGAGGTACGAGTGAGGAGCCCATACTTCTTTCTTCCCAGTCAGAAGCGGGGAAAGTATGACTTCAATGGCAATTCTCTCATCATCAGCAAGAATGAGATCTTTTTTAGCTCACTGGCTCAATTTCTCCACTATGAACATTAAATTATTGACAACTTCTATCTATCTTTCTACCAGAGTGTTTCTGCACACTTTTTGTTTGTTTTTTGAGACAGATAAATGTCCTAGGTGGGCTCATGTGGCCCACAGGCCGTAGTCTGAGGATGCCTGGTCTGGTGCATGGTCACTCACTGGGATCTGCCCCAGAGTCGCATCACTCCAACTACCCAAAGCCATCCACTGAGGGCCTTGGGAGCTGACTGCCAAAAGCCCCATCTCCTCCCACTACTCCTCCTCTTTGGTACCCTGTCACTCTGCTCCACGCTGCTCTTGTGGGAGCTGGCCCCACATTCATCTAAAGTGCTGGACCCATTACTTTTGCACTTCCTGTTCATCCCTGTAGAACATGCTTTCCCAGACAGCTGTCCATAGCTGTGTACTCAAGGCAGGTCTGAATTAGCTGTCACCCCAAGGCCACAGCAAATCCTCCCCAACTAGCCTACACCGTAAAAGCAGCCCTGGCCAAAAAAAAAAAAAAAAAAAAAAAGCACAACAAAACAATCTGCTTATTCTTCATTGTACCCCACCTCTTAGAATAGTGTCCAGCATATGGCAGTTGTCAAATACATTTAGCTGCATACCCTCTTAAAGCACCACAAAGATGACAGTAAATAGTTATATTTTAAAGACATAAATAAACCACAAAACAAACAGGAACACAAATGAGAACCTTAAAATATTATAGGCTAGACCTAGAAACAGATCTGAAAGGGCCAAATCCTATATCAGCAACAGGATGGGGGCAAGCAGCACCCAAATGGAAGTAGGAAAACAGGTTAAAAACAGACATGGTTAGAAGGTTTAAGCCGCAGGCAGATCTCCAGATTCACCCCACAACTCCGCACAGCCAAGCAGCTGTCCCTCTCCTGCTCTGGCCAAAGGCTACAATTTTTTCTCTGGACCGGAAATAAGGTCTTTGAACTGGGCACAGCAGTTACAGAGAAGGGTGGAAACCAGCCTGCAGACAGGGGAGTGCATGTTCGCAGAGGCACGATGGCCTAGGCCTCTCCCTACACAGGACCCCTGAACACAGGCAGCCAGGTGAGAGGCTGAAAGATATTTCTCTGAGGAGTCTGAAGAGACTGAAGGGACACTGTGCCTGTGCAACAACAGCCACAGTCAGTAGGCCTCTGATATCAAAGCAGGCACAAACCGTCATGGGACAGCCCAGAAAAGTATGTGATGTGAAGGCTGAAACCCTCAAACAAACAAACAAACAGCAGCCTGAAAAGTGACATGAAGAAAAAGAAAACTTAGCCAGGTGTTGTGGTAGGCACCTGTAGTCCCAGCTACTTGGGAGGCTGAGGCAAGAGAATCGCTTGAGCCCAGGAGTTTGAGGTTGTTGTGACGCCATCGCACTCCACCAAGGGCGACATAAGAAGACTTCATCTCAAAAAAAAGAAAAGAAAGAAAACAAAAACACACTGTGTGTGGTGACTCATGCCTGTAATTTCTGCACTTTGAAGGCCAAGGAGGGAGGATCACTTGAGGCCAGGAGTTCAAGACCAGCCTGGGCAATACAGTGAAACCCCATCTCTACGTGGGCCGTAATCTCAACTACTTTGAGAGTCTGAGCAGGGAGGATGATTGAGGCCATGAGTTTGAGGTTGACATGAACTGTGATCACACCACTATAATCCAGACTGGGTGAGAGAATTGAGATGATGTCTCTGTTTAAAAACACACACACACACATTAATCCTCAGAAAGATAAATGGAGATATCCATGAAACAGAAACAGGAAGCTATAGAATAGAAACAGAGAGAATAAAAGAAAGCTGTTTGAAATAAAATTAGGAAAACTCAGTAGAAAGGCCAAAAGAAGGGTGCAAAGCCTCCACACTGGACAGCAGGAGCATGGCTGTGAGCAGCGTTGCACAGCACGATGAGTGCAGTCAGTAATAAGGGTCTGTGCAACTCAAAATTACTAAGAAAGTAAATTTCAAATATGCTCACCACAAAAAAAAAAAGACTATTTGAGGTGGTGGCCGTGTTAATTAGCTTGATTATATTTACCATAGGGTTTTCAGAAATTTAACATCGACTTGTACCCCACAAATATATGCAACTATTATCTCTCCCAATGTGCAAGTAAAAAATAAAAAATTTGGCTCGGCACCTGTAGCTCAAGCGGCTAAGGCGCCAGCCACATACACCTAAGGTGGCGGGTTCGAATCCCCAGCCCGGCCCGCCAAACAACAATGATGGCTGCAACCAAAAAATGGCCAGGCGTTGTGGCGGGCCCCTGTACTTGGGAGGCAGAGG
>CAUYTI010067707.1:0-15393 GCA_963575145.1 Galago senegalensis
AGGCGCCAGCCACGTACACATAAGGTGGCGGGTTTGAATCCCCAGCCTGGACCCGCCAGACAACAATGATGGCTGCAACCAAAAAATAGACAGGCGTTGTGGCGGGCGCCTGTGGTCCCAGCTACTTGGGAGGCGGAGGCAGGAGACTTGCTTGAGCCCAGGAGTTGGAGGTTGCTGTGAGTTGTAATGCCACGGCACTCTACCCAGGGGGACAGCTTGAGGCTCTGTCTCAAAAAAAAAAAAAAAGAAAAAAGAAAAAAAAAATCTTTGTGGGTTCATTGACTTTAACAAAAATGCCCTCTATCTCTTGGGATTTCTAGATTAATAATTCATGCTATGCAAATATGAATACTAGCACTCTTTGTTAAGATAAATAAGTAATGTATAGTCACTGCCTTTTAGGCTAGTCATCTGCTGTTGGCAAAAGGAATTGGATTGTCAGTCTAAATCAAGGATGGGCTCTTTAACTAGCTGTGTGACCCTTAAAAAAACCATCACCTCTTCCATTCTATTTCTTTATTGTCATATATGAAAAATCCCTCATATGAAAACCACCTGAGGATTAAATATTATAATGTATGTCAAAGATGCTCTGTAAACTACAAAGGACAACCCAAATATCAGTCACCTGTTACACTGCAAGCTTTGGAGCATGAGACCTAACATAAAGCTGGTGCTCATTATTTGTAGTATAAATGAATAAATTACACTGATGAGATACGTGATTCAGGCAAGAATAATCTTTCTCTCTTTAGCCTTGTCTGATTCCACTTTCCCCTCTGTTTATTGGGCTTCAGCCATACTGTCTTTTTTCCTGTTCCTTGAATACATCAAGCTCCCTCCTTCTTCAGGGCCTTTGTTCCTGATCTTTTCCCTGCCTGGAACATTCTTCTCCGGCCCTTTGCATGGCCATCTCCTTCTTACCAATTGGGTTGTAGCTTTAGTGTTATTTTTTCGGAGGCTTTCCCTGATCACCCTGACTAATGCTCCTCCCACATCATTTATCAGTAAACATTTATTGCTATCCATTAACTTTATTTTATTTTTTTTTTTTTTTGTAGAGACAGAGTCTCACTTTTTCACCCTTGGTAGAGTGCAGCGGAGTTGCTCCAGCCTGGGCTTAGGCGATTCTTCTGCCTCAGCCTCCCAAGTAGCTGGGACTACAGGCGCCCGCCACAACGCCCAGCTATTTTTTGTTGCAGTTTGGCCGGGGCTGGGTTTGAACCCGCCACCTTCGGTATATGGGGCCGGCGCCCTACTCACTGAGCCACAGGCGCCTCCCAGAAGCAGGATTTTTATAGTTGTTTGGCGTAGTGGTAAAAAGGCTGCCTAAACTGAGCCGCTCTGGTTGAAGTCACTAAGAACTGGCTCCCCAACTTGCATGGTCTCCCTTTAACTCTGCCAAGTTCCCCAGAGTTTGGAAATTGAGGCATTGTGGAATACAGTGTTGGTTTTCCAAATTCCCTTCTATTCTAATATTTCACCCCTTGAGTTGTGAGTAACCACACTCAATGTGTGAACTCTTAATGGCTCTGCCATAAACGTCACTGGGAAATTTTATGTGCAACTTTTTACATGGGTTATTTCATTCTCCTTTGAAAATCATATTTATGCATGTCTATTTGTGTATCTAATTATGCTTCTGAAAATAACAGATTTTGAATGTGAGGAACGTCATGGTGGTAGTGTCACGCTGGTATGGAGGGATTCTGCTGGGACCAGATCGCTTTAAACATATTAACAACTGTGCCAGAAACATACTAGTGGAGAAGAACTACACAAGTTCACCTGTAAGTGGCTGCTGGGACTGTATCTGAAGAGTTTCTCATCACTGCTTATGAAATTAAAAAAAAAAAGACAAAATTAAAAATGATCAGAATGTAGGTGGTGGGTTAGTAAAGCCTTTGGTCTGAGAAGTTGGAGACTTAGGCTCTAATCAAAACAGTGTGACTTGGCTTGGTGCCTGTAGCTCAGCAGCTAGGGTGCTGGCCACATACACCGAGGCTGGTGGGTTCAAATCCAGCCTGGGCCTGCTCAACAATAATGACAACTACAACTAAAAAGTAGCTAGATGTTATGGCGAGTGCCTGTAATCCCAGCTACTCAGGAGGCTGAGGCAAGAGAATCGCTTAAGCCCAAGAATTTGAGGTTCCTGTGAGCTCTTGATGCCACTGCACTCTACCCAGGGTGACAGCTTGAGACTGTCTCAAACAAAACAAAAACAGTGTGACTGGCCAGTAATGTGACCTTGAGCAGATCACTCCATCCCTTCAGACCTTGTTTTCTTGGGTTCGTAGAACTTTATAATTAGAAAACTTGTCAAGACCAACTAGGTTCCATCCCCTAAAATTGAGGCCTAGGGAGGTTGTAGCTAATGTTATACTGGACTATATGTTCTTTTAGCATCTTTTAAAATTCTAAAATTCTCTGTTGGTGTCAAAATGTTTCCCCTGGCATGGCTTTAAATGCCTTCTTTTAATCTTTGAGTTTGTTTCTTATTTTTTTTTTTTTTTTTGAGACAGAGCCTCAAGCTGTCCCCCTGGGTAGAGTGCCATGGCATTATAGCTCACAGCAACCTCCAACTCCTGGGCTCAAGCGAGTCTCCTGCCTCTGCCTCCCAAGTAGCTGGGATCACAGGCGCCCACCACAACGCCCAGCTATTTTTTTGGTTGCAGCCGTCGTTGTTTGGCGGGTCCGGGCTGGGGATTTGAACCCGCCACCTTAGGTGTACGTGGCTGGTGCCTTAGCTGGTTGAGCTATAGGTGCCGAGCCTTTGTTTCATATTTTAAGCATGTTCATGTCCATTTTATTTAAACTCTGCTGTCTTACTTGGAAAGTGGACAACAGATTAAATAATATTAAAATTATTCAAAGATCAATCAAGATAATTCTTCCTTGGTTATTCATGATTGTATTGAAAATATAGTAATAGACTATAAGTAAAAATGCCCCGTGAAACACAGAGATACATATGAAAGTGATTATTCCTTTACTATAATATATGATGCAGCATTCACTTGTGTCTTTTTTAGGAGGAATCATCTAAAGCTTTGGGAAAGAACAAAAAAGTAAGAAAAGACAAGAAGAGGAGTGAACATTAATACCTGAAACTATATGAAAGGTTAATTAACCTATAATTATATACACATTCCATAGTCATCAGGAATACATTGTGCAGACAGAGTACCCTTGACTGCTCAAGCCAGCCAATTCAGTGTGGTTGCTGACATTATCTTTTCTTCTTTGGTTATATCATGTGCCAAAAATCGAGAACTTAATGATATATTCATGTGTGTTTCAGGCTTATTTGGGAGAACTAATTTGAATTTAATCACCACTTCATCTAATTTTAGGAAGGTAACAGTTGTCTGGGGCAGTACCTGAATTAACTGTCCATTTCGGTACATGTCAAGTGCCTTTGTTAGGTGGGGAAGAAATGTCTCTGGAGGAATATAAATACCTGATTTCTTGTCATCGAGATTCTTGTACTGTTAAATGAATATTGCCTTTTACTGCTCTTTATGGCTTATTGGAACAGGAGCTCATTTAGGATTGATCTTGGAGAGTTTCTTCGTGTGATTTCAGTTGATAAGTATGTCATCTTTCATTTTATAGTGTTCATCATTGAGTAATGGATTAAGTGAAAATCCAGGAGTATCCATCTTCAGTTATGTACTAAGGTGATAATTCATCTAACATATTTGTTAGTGTAAGTGTTAATGCTTAAATTTCTGTTGCAGATTGGTGATTGTGAAATTTCAAAAAGTGATTTTCAAGTCTCTGCCCTTTTTTCTTTAATTCTTGTAGTGTAAAGCAATAAATAGGGAGTGTCACTAGTCTCCTTCTACCCCACTAATGTGTTTGTGCAATATTCTGGTTTCTTTTAAAAACCTGTAAGTACCTTTCTTGTGATCATCATTGAGGAGTTAGTTATGCTAGAAGCTATGCTATGGTTAATGGGATAGAGGTGGCAGAACAACACTGGTATAGGGCCAGGAGTATGTTGTAAGGTTACATGAATGTGATGCACATTCCCGTCTATGGTCTAGCCAGCCTTCTCAATTTCAAGATTTTGTGGAAAGAAGGAGCAAACTTTTCTTTTTCTTCTTCTTCTTCTTCTTTTTTTTTTTTTTGAGATAGAACCCTCACTCTGTCGCCCTGGCTAGAGTTCCGTAGTGTCACAGGTCACAACAACCTCAAACTTGTGAGTTTAGGCAATCCTCTTGCCTCAGTCTCCCAAGTCCTGGGACTACAGGCCCCCACCACAATGCTTGACTATTTTTAGAGATGGGGTCTTGCTCTTGCTCAGGCTGGTTTTGAACTCCTGTGCTTAAGTGATTACTAACCACCTCGGGCTCTCAGAGTGCTGGGATTCCAGGCCTAAGCCACCAAGCCGGACGAAGGAACAAACTTTTTTTTTTTTTTTTTTTTTTTTTTTGAGACAGAGCCTCAAGCTGTCCCCCTGGGTAGAGTGCCATGGCGTTACAGGTCACAGCAACCTCCAACTCCTGGGCTTAAGCGAGTCTCTTGCCTCCGCCTCCCAAGTAGCTGGGACCATAGGCGCCCGCCACAACGCCCGGCCATTTTTTGGCCGCAGCCGTCATTGTTGTTTGGTGGGTCTGGGCTAGGGCTAGGAATTCGAACCCGCCACCCTAGGTGTACGTGGCTGGCGCCCTAGCCAGTTGAGCTATAGGCACCGAGCCGGAACAAACTTTTTTATTGGAAAAACAAAATCTCTTTTCCCTCATTCTTAATCAAATCTTCCTTTTTATCGGTGCTTTCTGTTTTGTTTTTTTTTTTATCTGCAAGTTAGCCCTAGGCATTCAGACAATAAATTTGCCTTTGAGATATAATAATGTTATTGACTACCCCTTTCAGATATGATTACAAACAGTCATTAAAAGTTGATCACAGATTTGCCGGGACTTCCCTTCCCAAGGGGAGGGAACAGAAATTAGAAGGCAACTTTGGGATGGTACTACAACATGTAAAGCCTCAAAGAATTAAGCAAATATTTTTTTGTTTTCTCTAATATTTTATCTTTAAAAGATCCAACATCCTTACTTGGTATGTTTAATGAGACTCTAGTAAATAGCTTTACACTATTATGTGTTCTGGCACATAAAATATAAATTGTATTTATTATAACTGTATTTAATATTGTGAGTTATCAAAAGTCAGCTGAAGATGACCTCTATATTTGAACATTTACCTCAGCTCTATGAAAAGTATATCTTATGTATTAACCATTAAAATAATAAAAGAAGCTAAAGACCATTGATCAATATTAAGATAATTTCACAGTTTTGGCATGTCAAACCTGTGAAAGGAGTTAGAAAACAGTAAGCAACTTATTTTTGCTTCTTTCTACAGAATTATTAACCATATTTTACTGACTAAAAAAAAAAAAGTGATATTTTTTACCCAAAGTCAGTTAGCTAGTAAAAGGGAGGGATCCAGAATTCACCAGTTCTGAATTCTATTTCATACTCTACCATTAATGGAAGCTCTAATGATAGTATTTTTCCTTCTGTTTAAAATATCTCTTGATTAGAAGATTTTCCAACTCTATAATAATTTTCTGTAACCAGATCTATGCTGTGACATATTTTATAGGACATAGTTAAAAATTTTCTCCACATGTCAGTATCTAAGAGCAAGGAACATGTACTTTTTAAGTGGGAATACCTATAGCTGCATCAAAAGAAAGCTTTGGAGGTATCTATCATGAAACACAGCATATTTGAAGAGAATTTTATCAAACTAATTTCAACCAAGAAGAGAAGTGTGAAGCAAATAATGTTTGCAGGGCAGGGAAATTTATTGGGAAAAATATGTAATCATCCCTCATTCCACTGTCCAGAGATAACCATTGTTAATATTTAGTATGTACATCCTTTTATTATTTTTTCTTATGCATGATTTTGTATATATAGCTATTTTTCTTTCCACAAATATAGTATTAAAATGTATATACTGTTTTGTATCCTACATATTTCATATAGAAGTATATTGTTAACATTTTCCCATGTCAATAAATATTCTTATATGGCTTAATTTCTGATGGCTGCATTGTATTCTGTCTTTGGGATATATCATAATACATTAACTAGTCCCCAGTTTTGGGGGGTTTTTTTTGAGACAGTTTCACTGTGTTGCCCTTGGTAGAGTGCTGTGGTGTCACAGCTCATAGCAACTTCAAACTCTTGGGCTTAAGCGATTCTCTTTCCTTACCCTCTGGAGTAGCTGGGACTATAGGTGCCCGCCACAATGCCCCACTATTTTTTGGTTGCAGTTGTCGTTGTTCAGCAGGCCCCGGGCCGGGCTTGAACCTTCCAGTTTTAGTGTATGTGGCTGGTGCCCTACTCACTGAGCTTTGGGTGCCTATTTCCAATTTTTAAGTGTTTTTTTCAACTTTTCACTATTGCAAACAGCTATGAAAACTACATTTTCATAGTTTTGCATATATCTGTAGCTGTGTTTTGTATTCCAGAGTCTGAAACTGGAGACTCCAGAGAACATTCTGTATGAAGAGGGAAGGAACGAGAGGCTGATAAATACATTGCTAATTTTGTCTGTAGTGTAAGAAAAGGGACAGAAAGTAAACAAGATGACCGCACCCAGGACAGGTAAGATGGTGAAGGGGCACTGAGCAGGTCAGCCCAGAATGTAATCAGGGATTGTTCCATCATCTGTGTGTGGTGATCTGCACTACTTTTTGTAATTTCTTTTTTTTTTTAAATTTTTTAAATTTTCTTATTTTTTTGCAGTTTTTTAGCTGGGGCTGGGTTTGAACCTGCCGCCTCCAGCATATGGGGCTGGCGCCCTATTCTTTGGAGCTACAGGTGCCACCCAACTTTTTGTAATTTCTTATCGGGAGAGAAAGCAACCAGGCAGCCCTGGAGATCTCGCCTTCTGGTCTTTCCTGGTGGGGAATTGCCTTTATGGAAGTAGGCTGCCAGATACATAACATTTAGGAACAAGAATAGTAACGAATCATGTCAGGCTAGATTTCATTCTCTTACCTGGTGTGAAAATAGACTGGGTTAGGTGCAAAGCTCAGATTTTCCTTCTAGGTACTCGACCTGGATTTATTTAAATTTATGGAATCTTACTCTAACGTGTGGCAGTCTCCCTCCTCACCATTCTCTGTCACACGTGATGTATGTCGTACGTCTAACTAGTCTTTCAACATATTTATGGTACTTTTAACGTTAAAATTCAGTAAGTAAATATATAAAAACAAACCCCATCAACTTATCAGTAGTCTTCATAGGCAAGTTTACCATTTGACATAACCTGTTCACAGAGATTATTGTATAATCACAAACTTTAATGCTCAAAAGGTCATGACTAAGCCTTTTAATCAAGACTTAAACATTTAGAGGCTTTTATAGATCAATTAGCAATTTTGCATTAAACAATGGATTAAAATAGTTTTAGCTACCCAAGGCCTATTGGCATTCCTCAGATCCTTCAACTTAATCCCTTCAATATGCTTATGTATTATCTTGGATGGAGGTGGAGCACATTATTCTTAGTAAAATATAAGAATGAAGAAGCAAATATCCAATGTACTCAATACTAATATGAAGCCAGTAGATAATCTAATCCATGCCTGCTTAAGAGAAAAACTCAAATCAATTCAAGGTGGGGGGTGGGGTAGGGAGGGAACAGAGAGAGGGAGGAAGATGGGTGTGTTCCCACTTAATGGGCACAATGTTGGGTATGGCACACCTCTTGGGGGGCAGGACACAATTACAAGAGGGACTATACCTAACAAATGGGAACATTGTAATCTAATTCTTTGTATCTTCAAATTAACCTGAAACAATAATTAAAAATAAACATGTACTGTTCTTTGTAAAGATGCTACTTAAGCTGGAATTCAAAGCTACTTCTTTCAGAACTAATCACTCTTTGGGTATGTATGAAATATACTGTTAATAAACTTCTGTTTGTTTTTCCTTTTTTTTTTTTTTTTTTGAGACAGAGCCTCAAGCTGTCACCCTGGGTAGAGTGCTATGGCATCACAGCTCACAGCAACCTCCAACTCCTGGGCTCAAGCGATTCTCCTGCCTCTGCCTCCCAAGTAGCTGGCACTACAAGCGCCTGCCACAACGCCTGGCTATTTTTTGGTTGCAGCTGTCATTGATGTTTTGGCCAGCCCAGGCTGGATTTGAACTCGCCACCTCAGGTGTATGTGGCTAGCACCTTAGCCACTTGAGCCAGAAGACAAGCGCTCTTTTTTTAGAGACAGAGTCTCACTTTATTGCCCTTGGTAGAGTGCTTGATGTCACAGCTCACAGCAACCTCCAACTCCTGGGTTTAGGCGATTCTCTTGCCTCAGCCTCCTACATAGCTGGGACCACAGGTGCCCGCCACAGTGCCCGGCTATTTTTTTTGTCGCAGTTTGCCTGGGATTGGGTTTGAACCTGTAACCCTCAGTAGATGGGGCTGGCACCCTACTCACTGAGCCACAGGCGCTGCCCTTTGTTTTTCCTTTGTCAAAAAAAGAAACTTTGTCAACTTTTCCACTACTCCTTACCTGGCTTGTGCTCCTTGTCTCTACTGGCTCTGAACACATGCTGATTCCTGATGCAGGTTTAGGCAACTCTTCCATTGCTCCCAGAGTCTGGGCCCGGTGGGGTAGAGGATGGATTGAGTATTGTGCCATTGGTCTTGTGTCTCTGCACTTTCGGACTGTACCAGGAGCGTGCCCTTGCTGCAGAAGCTTTCAGAGACTGCCCAAGTGATATTCTCTCAGCTTTAATTTTTAGCTTTTCTTTTTCTTTAATTAATTAATCAATTAATTTTTGTTAGATCATAACTGTACATTACTGCATTTATGGGGTACAATGTGCTGGATTTTTCAGCTTTTTTTTTTCTGTTTCCTCCTTGGGGTCTTTTGACCTCTGACCAAGCCCTTGGGGCTCCATCTCCCAGGATTTTTTACCTGTCTATGTAAGAGATCAAGTTCCATTATCTTCCTGTATCTTGCAGTTTGTGTTGTAAATCATTAGGTCGTTTGCTTTCTTCTAGGGAGGAATGTTAGGTCTGGTCCTCAGAGAATCCGTGGGGAGCCGGGTGGCAGAGGAGATGCTGGTAAGAAATTATGACTGTAGTGGCTGCCTTTTCCCTAAAGTATCTGGAATCTGTTTTAACAGTGACAGTTAAACAGGCCTCCTCTAGGATCAGGAACCACTGATATGTGCAAAGAGCACCTTGAATCCAGGAGCCCACATGAGTGAGTCTCAGCCTGAGTTTCTCATACCTTGCTGGTTGGTCACATAGATATATCCTTGTTACGTAATCAGCCCCAGCTCATGGAGACCAGGTGAAAATCATCATGGGTGACAATTAACAATGCTGAAAGCTGGAACAAATTGCTCCTAAACAACTCAGACCCATGTTACAAAGCAGTGTTGTTACTCAGTACTCTTCACCTCTTGACCCAGGCTCAGTGCCTTGCAGGGACTCTAGCAGAACAACTCAGGATAATTCCAGGCCTTCTGAAATGAACCCTCACTCCCCCTTGCCCATGACCAAAGCCATTTTAAGACTAAATGGAAACTCTTGATTTGACAGTAGTTATTTGCCTAACAACAGCAATAATTACATAGTTGAAATGTACCCAATCCCAAACATCTGTATTAACTAGTAAAGGGTCGGTATGGATTTAGATAGCTAAACAATTCAATAATCCTGGCACAGAATAGCAAGAACTTTCTCATATTTTAGACTAACTTTATAATTCTTTTGCTTTCCTGACTTAGAGCTATCTGCTCTCTGAGGTATACACCTATGGAGTGATTGAGATACTAATTACCATTCATCAAGTCTAAATCTTCAGGTCAATTTTATTCCATAGGGATAACATTGTCAGGGGGGTTTAATTTAATCTTGCAATACATTTGATCAACCATCTTAATAATATCCTAAGTTTTATTAGTTCCTACCATATTAAATTTACCTATGATTTTTATATTACACCATAGAACAGTATTATATAGTACTTTAATATATGGTATAATTACATACCATTATTTTGTCCCTCCCAACAAAAATCTACCTTTTCTTTCTTACTGCGTGATCTTACTCATTTGAAGAACTTATGTATTTGTTACTTTTTTAATTTCAAATTAATATGAGGGTATAAATTTTTAGGTTACATTGGTCTCTCTTCCGGGGTAAAGTTCCAGTTATAAAAGAACCCCTCACCCAGGGGGTGTGTTATACACTCTCACAGTGTGCACATTAGGTGAGATCCCGCCATATGTCCTCCTCCTCCTGCCAATCATCCTCTCCCTTCCCCCTCTCCCTCCTGCCTCCCCTACCCCTGTACTAGACTATATTTGTGTTTTATTGTTCATATGAGCATGTAATTTTTTATATAGTGGTTTCATATTAGTATGGAGTACATTGGATAGTTATTTTTCCATTCTTTTTATTTTATTTTTATTTCTTATAGCATAACTGTACATTAATGCAATCATGGGGTACAGTGTGCTGTTTTCATATACATTTTGAAATACTCTCACCAATTGGTCAACATAGCCTTCATGTCATTTTCTCAGTTATTGAGTCAAGACGTTCATACTCTGCTTTTAGAAAGATTCACTTGTACCCTTGTAAGATAAACCATAGAGGTGACTCCACCAATCACCCTCCCTCCCCCCTTCCACCCCTTCACCCTCCCACCCCCTTCCCACATTCTAAGGCTATAGTTAGGTTATGACATTCCTATGAAAGCTATGAATTGGTTTCAAAATAGGGCTGTGTACATTGGATACTTTTCCTTCCATTCTTGAGATACTTTGCTAAGAAGAACATTTTCTAATTCTATCCATGTAAACATGAAGGATGTAAAGTCTCCATCTTTTATTGCTGCATAATATTCCATGGTGTACATATACCACAATTTATTGATCCATTTGTGGGTTGATGGGCATTTGGGCTTCTTCCATGACCTAGCAATTATGAATTGGGCTGCAATAAACATTCTGACACAAATATCTTTGTTGTAATTCGATTTTTGGTCTTCTGGATATATACCTAATAAAGGAATTACAGGATCAAGTGGCAGGTCTATTTTTAGTTCTCTCAATGTTCTCCAGATGTCTTTCCAAAAGGAATGAATTAATTTGCATTTTTACCAGCAGTGCAGAAGTGTGCCCTTTTCTCCACATCCATGCCAGCATCTCTGGTTTTGGGATTTTGTGAGATGGGCTAATCTTACTGGAGTTAGGTGATATCTCAAAGTAGTTTTAATTTGCATTTCTCTGATGATTAAGGATGGTGAGCATTTTTTCATATATCTATCGGCCATGTGCCTATCTTCTTTAGAGAAATTTCTAAAGAAATTAGAATTCTAAGGAATTTCTTTAGAGAAATTTCTAAAAGTCCCTTGCCCACCCTGAGATGGGATTGCCTGTTTTTTTTTCTTGCTAATACGTTTGAGTTCTCTGTGGATCCTGGTTATTAAACCTTTGTTGGAGACATAACCTGCAAATATCTTCTCTTATTCTGAGGGCTGTTTGTTTGCTTTACTTACTGTGCTTTTGGCTGTGCAGAACCTTCTTAATTTGATGAAGTCCCAGTAGTATATTTTTGATATTGCTTCAATTGCCTGGGGGGGGGTCCTCCTCATAAAATTATTTGCCCAGGCCGATTTCTTCAAGAGTTTTCCCTATCCAAAATATGCTTTTCTAACAGGCTCCCTAGTAATGCTGATGCTGCTAGGACAGGCACCACAGTCCCAGACTGATAGAGTGCCTGTCTTGGTTTAGATGCAGCAGGAAGTAGACCCTCAGATGAGGATCCATGTGTGAGCAGTTAATCGAGGAGGTAGAGAAAAAACCTGAAGGAGAGGAGGGAAATGAGGGAAATGAGATAGAGATACAGTAAAATACAGACCTCAGTGATGCAGGCAAGGGGCAAGGGAAATGAAGGAGATGGGATGAGTTTCCATCAGTCATTGATTGAGGACTCTTGGACCAGGGAGGTGATGAAAGGGAGCAGCTAACTATGCATCGCTTCCAGCCTGCAGGGCTTCCAGAGCTTGGGAGGGAGACCTCACCAGAGGCAGAGATGCAGATTCTGGCAGCTGGCTTTGCAGGAGTACAGCATTGATCCCCAGTGAGTGCTCAGCATTGCTGCGTCTCCTCTGAGTGGTCTGTTGTTATTGTGTCCTTATGAAGCTTAGATGCTGGGGGAGACTGAAAAGAAGCTACATACATATTTAATTGTAACTGGGTTAAGTGCTGGAAGCAGAACAGGGTGCTCTGGGAGGAGATAGTAGGACCAGAACAGAACTGGGCCATCAGGATGCCTTGAGCAAGTGAAGTGAGAAGTGAGCTTTCAGATGAATGGCGCATAGCTAGACGGGGAAGGGAGGGTGAGGATGGTGTTTTATGTTGAAAAAACAGCACGTGTGAAGACTCCTGGGTGGGAATGAGTATGGCAACTTTGGAGGAACCGAATCTATGCCTAATTGTGGCCCAGTCTCTAGTAAGAAGAATGTCAATGGAGGATGCTGGGAGGGGTAACCAGGAAGCAGACCATGTAGGTTTGTAGGCCAAGTTAACAACGGTTGTTCCTTTTTCTTTTGAGAACAATGGAAGTCACTGGATGATTTTTAAACAGAAGAGTGATAGGAAATTTGAGGATACATACTAAGGTGAACAAAAGTAGATTCAGGAAGACTGGAAGTAGTCCAGAAGTAGAAATAATATCTTTGGGTAGTGAAATGATAATGGATAGGAGGAAAAACCAAGAGTTTCCAGAGATATGTAGGAGGTAAAATCAATAGGAACATGTTTAACCAAGGAGGTGAAAGACCTCCTAAAGCAGCAGTTCTCAACCTGTGGGTCACAACCCCTTTGGACTGTATTAAAGGATTGCAGCATTAGGAAAGTTGAGAACCACTGTTAAGGAAGAGAACTATGAGTGGCTTCTAATACAATGCACACAATAGAAGCAAATTATTCTGCACTGATTAGAAAATAGCTTAAAGCACTGGATTGCAATCAAAGAGCCAACAATTTAGAGCATTAGCAAAAATGACCTGAGATCAGACAATGAAGTCCAGGAAAATAAGTGATCCTAAAACCAGGCCATGAGGAATGATCAAAGAAAATGAGGACATTTAGCCTGAAAAGAAGTAAAATTTTGCTCATATTGTAAGAGTCGCTTATACTTTCAAAAGCAGAGGCTATAATCTTATGTTACTTATTTTTCATCAGGCTACCGACATCACTTGGGTAGGATGTCATCATATCAAAGCCTTGAAAACATTCTGTAAAAGCTCCTTAGTTCAGAGAGGCCTTCTCTCGACTCCACATCTCTAGTTCTGTAGATGTGATAATTATTTTCTTTGTGCTAAACCATCATTCTGCTCTGCTTAATCTTCTCCATAATCTGTTGGAGTCCTGCAGCTTGTCAACTGTAGACATAGTTCTTTCTTTCTTTCTTTCTTTTTTGAATCTAGCATACTTTATTAGAGCAAGGAATGATTCACAAATTAGGCAGCGCTCAGAACCAGAAGATGTGCGGAGAGCTCTATCTAGCAACATATGCAGGCAGTATTTATAAACAGAAAAAAGAAATGATATACAGAAACACCTCAATTTACAGATGTGCATTTGTCTTATTGAGAAATGATGAAGCATTTGTCTAACATGGACATGATCTGATCGGTTGGCACCTAGGGAATGGCTGAAGCTAATGGGATGTTTGGCTGATACTCAGGTATTTGTTACAAGAATATATTCTTTGGCATCAAAGCTCACAGCAACCTCTAAGTCTTAGGTATAAGCGATTCTTTTGCCTCTGCCTCCCAAGTAGCTGGGACTACAGGCTCCTGCCACAACGCCCGGCTATATTTGTTGTTGTTGTTGCAATTGTTATTGTTGTTTAGCAGGCCCAGGTCAGGTTTGAACCTGCCCCAGTGTGTGTGGCCGGTGCCTTAACCACTGAGCTATGGGTGCCAAGCCCAAGAATATATTCTCATATTAGTTTGCAATTTATATACTAAGTTTAGTTGCACTTTGTTATGGGCAGACTCAAAGTACATAGATAGCTTTAGACCAAATTTAATTTACTTAATTAGATTTTATTCATTTGGTTTTGACATTTCAGTTCAATTTATTTGATTTAAAAATTAATAATCACTATTGAAGACAATAGTCCCCAATGGAGTATAAAACTGAGATAAGAAAATAATATAGAAGTGAGTTCAAACTCTAATTGTAGACATAGTTTAAATTTGGAAAGGCACAATGTTAATTCTTCTGGGGAGCCATGAGTCACACTTATATAAAACAGTAACTTAATTGATAAATGTTACGTATGTTCTGACTATTCCTCCATCTCTCTCGCTCTCCTCAGGCCTCCCTATTCTCTGAAGCATATCAATATGTCAATTCGACTAATTAATAATCCTACAAAGGTCTCTGATTGTTCACATAAAAGGAAAGTCATTCATTTCTCCTGTTAAGTCAAAAGTTACAAATAATAAAACCTAATGAGGAAGGCATGTTGGAAGCTGAGGTAGGGCCAGGTGCAGTGGCTCACACCTGTAATCCTAGCACGTTGGGAGGCCAAGGTGGGTGGACTGATGGAACTCAGGAGTACGAAACCAGCCTGAACAAGAATGAGACCTCATCTCTGCTAAGAATAGAAAAACTAGCCAGGCATTGTGGCAGACACCTATAGTTCCAGCTACTCAGGAGACAGAGGCAGGAAGATCGCTTGAGCTGGAGACACTGAGGTTGCTGTGAGCTATGATGACAACATGGCACTCTACACAGAGTTTCACTCTGTCTCAAAAATAAATAAATAAATAAGAAAGAAAAGAAAAAAAGAAAGCTGAGATAGGCCAAAAGGCAGGCTAAAAAAAATTACCACTCATTGACAATACACTTCCTGGACCTTCAAGTTCTCTGATGGAAATGTAGGAGATTAATGCTGTTTTAATGCCTGCTAATACAACAGTCATCATTCCACAGCCCATGGATCAAGGGGTAATTTTTGTTTTGTTTTGTTTTGTTTAGACAGGATCTTGCTTTGTCTCAGGCTGGAGTGTTGTGGTCGGATCATAGCTCACTGTAACCTACAACTCTTTGGCTCAAGTTGGTCACCCTCCTGTCTCAGCCTCCTGAGTAGAGTAGTTAGGACAACTGGTGCACACCACACCCACCTAATTTTTTTTTAATTTTTTGAACCGAGTCACTGTACATTGCCCAGAATGGTCTTGAACTCCAGGCCCAGAACAATCCCCTGCCTTATAGGTATGAGCCACCACACCTAACTCAAAAGCTAATATTGATTTTCAAATCTTATTATTTAAGAAATACATTCTGGGCTTGGCACCTATGGCTCAACCAGCTGGGG
>CAUYTI010067709.1:0-11995 GCA_963575145.1 Galago senegalensis
TGAAAGGTCACAGCATAACCCACCTGGGCACAAAGCCTTTTGTGTGCCCTGTGGAAGGCTGTTGTGCCAGGTTCTCCGCTCGCAGTAGTCTCTACATCCACTCCAAGAAACACCTGCAGGATGTGGACACTTGGAAGAGCCATTGCCCGGTCTCCACCTGTAATAAGCTCTTCACATCCAAACACAGCATGAAGACCCACATGGCCAAAAGGCACAACATCAGCCAGGATCTCTTAGTTCAGCTAGCAGCAGCAAATTCTCTTACACCCAGCAGTGAACTCACTCTGCAGGGACAGCATGATTTCAGTGATGCAGAGATAGTGTCTCTCTTCTCTGAAGTGCCTGACTGTAGTTCTGCTGCAGTGCTGGACACAGCATTGGTGAACTCTGGAATCTTGACCATTGATGTGACTTCTGTGGGCTCAACTCTGGCAGGGAACCTACCTGCTGGTAGTGGTAATTCCTTAGGGCAGGCCATGGACCCTGAGGCCTTGATGGCCACCAGTGACCTTCCTCAAAATCTGGATACCTCTCTCTTTTTTGGAACAGCAGCTACTGGTTTTCAGCAGAGCCCCTTAGATGTGGATGATGTCTCAAGTGTAAGTGTGGGGCCATTGAGATCACGGGGCTCTTGGGCTATGAAAAATTCTAGTGCAGAGCCTCAGGTTTTGACCCCCAGCAATAAGCTAACAGTGGACACAGATGCTCTGACCCCTTCAAGCACCCTTTGTGAAAACAGTGTCTCAGACCTACTGACACCAACTAAAATGGAATGGAATGTACATCCTGACTCTGACTTCTTGGGACAGGAGGAAGAAACCCAGTTTGGACTCTCCAATCCAGCAGGGACCCATGGTTCTCAGAAAGAAACAGATTTTATCACAGTGACTGGAAGTTCATTTTTGGTATGAAACAACTCTATTCCTCACCATGTGGGTTACTTTTATTATAACCAATTTTGAGGATATTCTGGAGTGACTGTTTAAATGCAGTTATTTATTATTGGTTTTCAAAAGAACACAGCTCTGGACTACAAGTTTGGAGATTGAAATTCTGATCATAAGTCTGAAACAGACCGGTTGTGTGACCCTCAGCAAGTCACTTAATGTATCTGAGCCTTAATTTCCTTATTTATAAGTTAGTTGGTTTGAATAGATTGTTTTTATAAGTCTTTTAATCTTTGTGTTTTCATTAGTTTGTACTCTTTCTTGAAAAATTCAGGGCATTTTACAAGGATTAATTATTGCATGTGTGCTTTCAATGTAATGAAAAAGGCTTTGAGTTCTTCAAACATTAAATGATCATAGATTAAGGAACTGCTGTTTTACATCAAAAATCTAATGGAAATTTTACATAGTGCCAAAATACTTCTAAAAATTGGTAACAGAGCTAAAAGCTAAAATATTGGTTGGTGCTTCTTACCCATTTATCATTCTAATCTTCAATTTTATGATGGGAGGCAGTGTTTTGTTGTGGAAAATATCATGGCTTTTTCATAACAGAGACCTAGAGTGAAATACTGGCTTTGTAGTGTAGAATAAGCGGCCTTAAATAAGTTTTTGAGTCTATCTAAGCCTGTTTTCTAGCTGTAAAATGGTCACCTATCTGGTAAATACATCTTAGACTTATTTTTCTAATCTCATAGCTGGTATTGAAGAGAAAATTTTACATGTCTCAAGCATGCTTTTGTGAATCTTTGTTACCTTTGCTGCCCCTTATCTTCCTTCCATACAGGAGAGAAATTAGCATAATTCATTATGACACTTTTGCAGGCAATAAGCATTTGTGAAAGTTAAAAAGTGGGGAAGGAAACTTATTTATTCCATACATTAGAAAGGATTTTTCTCCCCATAATTCTTTTGTGACATTGTGCACATGCCCATTAGATTAGTTTGCTAATGTTTTTGCTCTGCGTTGAAAACCAGCCCATGCAGTTGCTATAGAGCCTAATGTTCCAAGGAAACCTAGAAATGGACAAGAGTGAGATTTTCTTCCCCTTTATGCCCTGGAGAGCTCTTTGCTGGTCTACTCCCAGAGGTTTTTGTCTGCGTTTCTGGTAAATAACCGTCTATCTTACATGAGTATGTGTGTTGCATTTTATACTTTCTGTAGCACCTTTTACAACTATCATATTTAATACTCATAATCCTGTGAGGTATGTACGTAGTTGTGGCAAAATCTAAACTATAGTTCCTATCAAAATTTAATAACTCAAATTCTAAATGAATTTCACTTAGTAACTATTAATTATGTGTGTATATATAATTCATTAAAAGGAGAGAATATTTCTACATCTTTTCTACTCTTCCACGTCAATGACCATTGTGTTTTTAACCATTTGCTCTTTTCCACCTTAATTGATGCCTGTTACATTCTGCTTTCTCTGCTTCCTCTCCACTTGATATGTTCTTGCATGTGTGCACTAATCCTTGCCATGCATCACTTTTTATTTATTTTTTTAATTAATGAAGTCTCTTTTGTGTGGTCACTGTCTCTCAGTCATTCTTCTCAATGCTCATTTTCCAGTCACTGTATTACTACAAGTCTGTATGTGCACTGAGAAGTTATTTTCTGGATTCAGATGACAATGTGATTGTATATGAAACAGATGATATTGGGGATATTTTATATAAGATGCTAAGGAGAAGTACTACTTTTCTAAGGTTTTTCACCATGTAGTTCTGCTAGCAAACACCATTATTTGCTTTCAAATATTGTAACTCAGTACTGTTTACACATGGATACTTGGGGATAAGAATAATTATAGCACTTTGGCAGTGCACTTTATAATTTGCCATTTTGAAATGCATTTGTACTGTCTTTATACTTTTAAATTGGTTGTACTTATTCAATGAAAAATAAAAAATATACACAAATTTGTAATTCAAAGAAGCAATCAGAATTTTATTACGTCTGCCCATTTAAGAGCTCTCCTTTAGCATTTTTGAAGGATTTTAAGCTCATTTTAGGAATGTGTTTTCATTAGTTAATTCCTCTTAATTAGATTATTATTCCTTTCCTATAGATAGGAATGCAGACGCCTGAGGTCATAGGCATCCATTAAGATATATAACAATATAGATATTTTAAAACTCTGTCATTTTATTTCTCTAATTCCTCAGACCTTTTTGATCCTACAAAACTGTCATAAACTGTATTTTAGTTTTAGTTCACAGAATTTACAAAGGACAAAGTTTTTTATTCTTTCATTTTAAATTTAAAAAGTTTTTTTTTTTTTTTGAGATAGGGTCTTTCTCTGTCACTCAGGCTAGAATGCAGTAGTGTTATCATAATTCACTATAACATCACATTTCTTGACCCAAGCGATCCTAGTAGCTCTAGTAGCTCATACTATGGAGGCAAGCTACCACACCCAGACAATTTTTGAATTTTTATAGAAACAAGGTTTCCCCCTTGCCCAGACTGGTCTCAAATTCCTGGCCTCAAGAGATCCTCTGGTATTGGCCTCTCAAAGTGCTAAGCTTGAGCCATCACAGCCAGCCAGAAATTTTTCTTTTCTTGAAAATACAAATGTTATAATTGTCTGTGGGCTCACATGGTTTCTTTCATTTGATTTTTTTAAAAAAAGATTTCTCTTTAAGTACCATTTTCCCAGCATGATGGTAGAAATTGCATGTAATTGCATTCAGAAGTGTGGCTACAAACATAATGGCTATATTTCTGTAACTATTAGCATAAGTTTGCCATTTTTAAAAACAATAGGACATGATTTAAGTTTATCTCATTTGCCTTTTGTGCATCTTCAGTTCTTGATTTATTACCATTTTTCCAATTGAAAATACAATAACAAAATTCGATTCTAGGAGACCCTGTTGAACATATTTATATTGAATTAAATTATGTTAATCTAGACATTAGTTACCTCATATTGTTACATAATTGAAAGCCTTGAGTAACAGAAGTGAAAACTTGATGGAATATGAGGAACACCCTTCTCTAAGATTTAAATGCTTCATATTGCCATCCAGGAAAATCAAGAGAAGGCTTACTATTAATAGGATGTTCATGACTATTCTTTGATTCCAGAAAAAGCAGTGGTTGTCTTGATGCTCAGGAATATTCTGAATCTCTTAGTAATTGTTGGTATCAAACAGACATACTTGATGATTTGATAATAATAAAAATTAAATAAAAGGGAACTCACTCAAAACGTGATAATTAAAATATAAGGTTGAGCTGAAGTTTATGTGTGTGTAATTAAATACATATATGTGTATATGTATTTAGTATACAAAGGTGTTAACCTTTGAAAGATAGATTTGCTTAGTAATTTTTTATAAAACAAATTGTGGGCTGGAGATTTAGAGAAAAGATTGTCTAGGCACAAAACTGCATATGAAATAAATTGTATGTATTTGTTAAATTTAAATTGATGGGAACTTGGGTAACAATTTTTAAGCTATGAGCCCCATTGTATACGTCAAGTTAATTCACTGACTACCTGCAGAGATATAGATAATAAGAGTAAAATATGAGCCATATCTTAATTTGGGAAAGGACACAAAAACTCACATATTAACCATTTCTTAGCTAAACAAAATCAGCAAACATTTTTCAACAACAAATGAATGGCTTGGAGGATAAGGGATAGAAGCAGGGGTTTAAGGGATGATTAGATTTAGTTATGTAGAGAAGAGAGTTGGTGAGTTACAGTGAGGGAAGAAAGAACAAGGAAAGGTTTCAAAATGAAATTGACCATAAAATACTAGGAAAGACACTAACTCATTTGTAGGGCTCATGTTTGGTAGGTGCTGGGTGTTAGAGTTAGACTACTAATATGAAAACAAATTATAGAGAGCTATATATACAAGAATTGATAGAACTTTTTTTCTAAATATGGTTAAGAGTCAGTGAAGATACTTGAGATGAGAAGTTAAAATATTAATATATAGAAATATTAATACAGTGGACCCATACAATGTAGATTTAATGGGGAGATAGGAAAATCTGTTGTTTTAATTCCAGGGTGCTGTAATGGAGGCTTGGACTAGACTGGTGGCAAGAGGAGACAGATATAGATGTTTCCAAATTGAGGAGATGAATATAACTTGATGACTTATTAAATATATAAGGTATCCATTATAAAGAGAAAGAAAGATAAAAAATCACTAAAGATTACATTTCATTAATATGGTCAAGAAGGTTGTATAATGAAATATTTTCAGGAACACTTATGGAAGATGATTAGAGTATATTTAATCGAAAGGTGATAAGTCATAGTTATTACTGAATAAACCATGCATACTGTGGATTATCTGCACTATTGGACAATGAGGCCACTTTATCTTGCTTGACTCATATTTATATTTAACATTTGCTCCCTTATTTCCTTTTGAGTATTTGCTAGCCTCTTCAACCTTGTATAATAACAAACCCAGACTACTCTACATCAAAATAAACTATGTTACCTCTGGATGTCATTTCTTTCTACTACTCTCATCTGTACTACTGATATTCAACAAATATTTTATATGGTACTTAGTAATATAATGAATAAGTTCTCTATAATTTGGAATTTGCTACTTAGTTAATTTCAATAATGTCTTATTATAAACATCGTTAGATTGATTTTTTTTTCCTGCATTTTTCTCAGATTGGAAAAGACAGGACTAGGAGAATGTCCAAAATCCAACTTTGATGTGATCCTTTGGGGCTCTTTACTTATAATTCTGTCATTAGCTAACATAGTAGGTCAAGTGATGGTTTGGAAACTCATTCACAGAAATCACATTTGTTCTCTTCACATCCTACTCTCTCCATTTTACAGCTAATCTGAATACTTATGGTGATAACTCAGTGGGAATAGTGTGAAAAAAAGATAAAGTAAACGTATATTTAACTAGTAAGGAATTACATTTTGTCTGATGCCGAATCCCTGTCCTGTATTGTCAACAGAACAGTTCATCTCATTCTCATTTTCTGATGACATTTATAGACAGGCAAAACACATTAACTGTTATTCTGTTAGCCTGCAGAAAATAACTCAATATTGTAAACAAAGATGACAGTGATTCTTAAGAGTACTAATGCAGTATGAGTCTTTAGGAATATCTCTTATTATTAGCAGCTTATTGAGTAGATGGTAGTTATTTATTAGTGCTTACTCTGTGCGAGGCACTGTGAAGTATAACACAAAAGTACATTTCATTAATTCAATCATAGATTTTTAGCACATACTTGATGATTTCTTCCCTTTACTCTCAACACATTGAGCTGAACAGAAAGAAAAACTAAGAAGCAATGAAAAATAACATAATCAAATTCTATATTGTTATATATTGGAACAATATAGATTTAAATAGAAGAGCAGTTGTCATTCTCACAGTACGGAATGAAAATTGTAATATGGAAAAATTCAATGCACAAATTATCAAAAGCTATTTCAAAAAGTTCTAAAAATCTAAAATTTTACCTGTTATACAGCACTTAAGATAAACTTCCCCAAATTAAAATTTAAACATATATGTAAGTGATAGCTTTAATTATAGAAAAGTACTTTGGAACAGAAATTGTAAAATATGCTTTATTTTAATTCATTCTACATTGGAATCCTAAATATATTAAGTGTTATGTCTTAAAGTGATCTTTTCGAAATAATGTAAGAGAAACATGTTATTTTCAAATGTGGAAACCATAGCACATAAATAAATGATGTTTTTCAGAATAGATTTTCCTTTCCTTATCCTGGACACAAGCACACATTTTAATTTTCTGAAACAAAAAAAAAACACAAAGACTTCAGTTAGAAAGTAATTATGTTATACACTAGCTGAAAAGAAGGGTACATAAACATCATTTGATATTTGGGACTTGGAACTATTGGAGTCTAGCATGGAAAATCCTGAGACTTTGCCGATCACATGGTGAGGAATGGGGTAAGTCATCGAGCAAGCATTTCAGATTCCAATCAAAGTATGTGAAATTTAACACATTTGGAAAAGGGAGCAAAGCCCACTATAACAAAACAAAACTGTCTTTAGTGATAAACAACATTAAATTTCTAAGATCCAATAGATTTTAAGTGTTTTCCTCCACAAAAGTAAGTATAAGAGATAATGTATGAATTAATTAGCTCAACTTAGCCATTTTACGATGCATTCATATTTGAAAACATCATGCAATTTTTATCAGTTTAAAAATACATTTAAACATTTTGAAAACATCAATAACATATGGTAACTAAAATGAAAACATTTTAACTCCAAGGCACTCTTTCTTTAGAATAAAACCAAAAAATGATTAATCTTTATCAGTAACTTATTTCCATTTCCTGTTTATACACACAATGGAGGGATTAAACTGCAGTATGAAACTGTAGTATGCAGCATGTAGAAAAAGGAAGTTTGTCTCTTGTCTGTTTGTAGGGAAATTGGCCAAAACAAAGCTGAAATGGACATTCTACAGTCAGTTAATCTGTGAAAAAACTAGTAGTCCATTCCAGGCTGGGTCTAATTTTAGAATACAATTTGCTAGATGGAGTGTGTACATTTTTCCCTTCCCAATTTATGTTGGCATGAGTTTGTTAATGCTAAATTTAGCATTTGACATTTCTAAGAAGATGCATTAGTTTTTTTGTTTAGAGTCACCTTGTATTCTTATGCTTTCTAGAACTAATTATTATATTGTTAATTATAGAAATTGCATCAGATGTCATGGCATGCTAATAGAAAAGTGAAAAGATAATATTTATTTATTTTTTTTAATTAAATCATAGCTGTGTAGATTAATGCTGTCAGGGGGTACAGTGTGCTGTTTTTATATACAATTTGAAATATTTTCATCAAACTGGTAAACATAGCCTTCATGTCATTTTCTTAGTTATTGTGTTAAGACATTTATATTCTACATTTAGAAAGATTCATGTGTACTCTTATAAGATGAACCACAGGCGTGATCCCACCAATCACCTTCCCTCCACCCATCCTCCCCCATCCCCTCTCCTCCCTCTCCCCTTTCCCCATATTCTTGGCCTATGATTGGGTTATGCCTTTCCTATGAAAGCTATAAATTAGTTTCATAGTAGGGCTGAGTACATTGGATACTTTTTCTTCCATTCTTCTTCCTTTTTTTTAAATTAAATCATAGCTGTGTATATTAATATTGTCATGGGGTACAGTGTGCTATATTTTTCTAGTTTTTATCACTGAGAATTTTCTCTCTTCTTCTTTTTAATTTTTCTTTATTAAATCATAGCGGTATACATTAATAATATCATGGGGTACAGTGTACTGTTTCTGTATACAATTTGAAATACTTTCATCCAACTGGTTAATATAGCCTTCATGTCCTTTTCTTAGTTATTATGTTAAGACACTTATTTTCTACATTTAGAGAGATTCACATGTGCCCTTATAAGATGAACCATAGGCGTGATTCCACCAATCACCCTCCCTCCACCCATCCTCTCCCCTCTCCTCTCCTCCCTCTCCCTTCTCCCCATATTTCTGGGCTAAAATTGGGTTTTAGCTTTCCTATGAAAGCTATAAATTAGTTTCATAGTAGAGCTGAGTACACTGGATACTTTTTCTTCATTTCTTGGGATACTTTGATAAGAAGAATATTTTCCAGCTCTGTCCATGTAAACATGAAGGAGGTAACGTCTCCATCTTTCTTAATGCCTGCATAGTATTCCATGGTGTACATATACCACAATTTATTGATCAATGTGTAGATCAATGGGCTCTTGGACTTCTTCCATGACCTAGCAATTATGAATTGCGCTGCAATGAACATTCTGATACAAACATTTTTATTGTGTGATTTTTGGTCTTCTGGATATATACCTAATAGAGGAATTATAGGATCAAATGGCAGGTCTATTTTTAGTTTTCTAAGTGTTCTCCAGATGTCTTTCTAAAAGGAATTTATTAGTTTGAAATCCCACCAGAAGTGTAGAAGTGTTCCCTTTTCTCCACAACCACACCAGAATCTGTGATTTTGGGATTTTGTGACATGGGCTAATCTTAGTGGTGTTAGATGATATCTCAAAGTAGTTTTGATTTGCATTTCTCTGATGATTAAGGATGGTGAGTATTTTTTCACATGTTTGTAGGCCATGAGCCTGTCTTCTTCAGAGAAGTTACTCTTGAAGTCCCTTGCCCACCCTGAGAGGGGATCACTTATTCTCTTCTTGCTAATAAGATTGAGTTCTCTGTGGATTCTGGTTATTAAACCTTTATCGGAGACATAACCAGAAAATATCCTTTCCCATTCTGAGGGTGGTCTACTTGCTTTACTTACTGTGCTTTTGGCTGTGCACAAGCTTTTGAATTTGATGAGGTCCCAGTAGTGTATTTTTGATGTTGCTTCAATTGCTCGGGGAGTCCTCTTTATAAAATTTTCACCCAGGCCAATTTCTTCAAGTGTTTTCCCTACACTTTCTTCTAGTATTTTTATAGTTTCATGTCTTAATTTTAAATCTTTAATCCAGTGACAGTCTATCTTAGTTAGTGGTAAAAGGTATGGATCCAGTTTCAGTCTTCTGCAGGTTGCCAGCCAGTTTGCCCAGCACCATTTGTTAGATAGGGAATATTTTCCGCACTCAATGTTTTTAATTGGCTTGCCAAAGATCAGATAATGGTAAGTGGCTGGGTTCATCTTTTGGTTCTCTATTCTTTTGCATACATCTACCTCTCTGTTTTTGTGCCAATACCATGCTGTTTTGATCAATATCAATTTATAGTATAGTCTGATGCCGGGTAACGTGATTCCTCCTGCTTTGTTTTTATTTCTGAGTAATGTCTTTGCTATTTGAGGTATTTTCTGATTCCATATGAAACGAAGTATCATTTTTTTCAAGATCTTTAAAGTATGACAATGGAACTTTAACAGGGATTGCATTAAAATTATATATTGCTTTAGGTAGTATGGACATTTTAACAAGGTTGATTCTTCCCAGCCATGTGCATGGTATGTTTTTCCATTTGTTAACATTTTAAGCTATTTCTTTTCTTAGAGTTTAATAGTTCTCTTTATAAGGGTCTTTCATGTCCTTTGTTAGGTAAACTCCCAGATATTTCATCTTTTTTGGCACTACTATGAATGGAATAGAGTTCTTGACTTTTTTTTCAGCTTGACTCTTATTGGTATACATAAAGGCTACCGATTTATGAGTGTTGATTTTTGTAACCTGAGACACTGCTATATTCCTTGATCACTTGTAAGAGTTTTGTAGTGGAGTCCCTGGTGTTTTCCAGGTATACAATCATGTCATCTATGAAGAGTGAAAGTTTGATCTCTTCTGATCCTATATAGATACACTTGATTGCCTTTTCTTCCCTAATTGCAATGGCTAAAACTTCCATTACAATGTTAAAGAGCAATGGAGGCAATGGACAACCTTGCCTGGTTCCTGGTCTGAGTGAGAACTATTTCAATTTAAGTCCATTCAGTACGATATTGGCTCTGGGTTTGCTGTAGATGGCCTCTATCATTTTGAGAAATGTCCCTTCTATGCCAAGTTTCTTAAGTGTTCTGGTCATGGAAGGATGCTGGATATTATCAAAAGGTTTTTCTCCATCAATTGAGAGAATCATAAGGTGTTTGTTTTTTAATTTGTTTATGTGATGGATTACATTTATAAATTTATGTATGTTGAACCATCCTTGAGATCCTGGGATAAAACCCACTTGGTCGTGGTGTATAATTTGTCTGATGTGTTGCTGTATTCTGTTGGTTAGGATCTTTTTGAATATTTTTGCATCAATATTCATGAGTGATGTTTGGTCTATAATTTTCTTTCCTTGTTGGGTCTTTTCATGATTTGGGAATCAAGGTGATGTTTGCTTCATAGAATGTGTTGGGTAGTATTCCATCTTTTTTAATATTTTGGAAAAAGTTGAATAATATAGGTACTAGTTCCTCTTTAAAGGTTTGGTAGAATTCTGATGTGAAGGTATCTGGTCCTGGGTTTTTCTTTTTAGGGAGATTTCATATAACTGAGGCTATTTCAGATCTTGATATAGGCCTGTTCAACATTTCCACTTCATTCTGGCTAACTTTTGGGAGGTGGCGTGCTTCCAAGCATTGGTTGATTTCCTTCAGATTGTCATATTTCTTTGAATAAAGTTTCCTGTAATATTCATTAAGGATTTTTTGAATTTCTGATGGATATATTGTTATTTCATCTTTACCATTTCTGATTAATGAGATTAGAGATTTTACTCTTTTTTTCTTGGTTAGGTTGGCCAGAGGTTTATCTATTTCATTGACTCTTTCAAAAAACCAACTTTTGGATTTATTGATCAGTTCTATAATCCTTTTGTTTTCAATTTCATTTAATTCTGCTCTAATTTTGGTTATTTCTTTTCTTCTGCTGGATTTGGGATAGGAATCTTCTTCCTTTTCCAGTTGCTTGAGATGTCCCATTAAGTTGTCAACTTCCTCTATTTCTGTGCTCTTCAGGAAGGCTTTCAGTGCTATAAATTTCCCTCTTAGGACTGCCTTTGCAGTATTTCAGAGATACTGGTAACTCGTATCTTCATTATGGTTTTGTTGTAAAAATTTGGTAATTTCATTTTTGATCTCATCTCTGACCCAACTATCATTCAGCATAAGGTTATTTAGCTTCCATGTTTTTGTATGAGTCTGCAGATTCCTGTTGTTACTGAGTTCAACTTTTATTCCATGATGGTCAGAGAAGTTGCAAGGAATAATTTCTATTCTTTTAAATTTGCTGAGGTTAGACTTGTGACCCAAAACTAGTCAAATTTGGAGTGTTATCATGGGTTGATGAGAAAAATGTGTATTCAGTTTTGTTAGGATGAATTGTGTAGATGTCTGTTAAATCCAAATGCTGAATGGTTAAGTTTATTTTTTATTTTTTTATTAAATTATAGTTGTGTACATTGATACTTTCATGGGGTACAGTGTGTTGTTTCCATATACAATTTGAAATACTTTCATCCAATTGGCCAACATAGCCTTCATGTCATTCTCATAGTTTTTGTGTTAAAACATTTATATTCCACATTTA
>CAUYTI010067712.1:0-16021 GCA_963575145.1 Galago senegalensis
AAAAAAAAAAAATACAATAATAAAACATAATACAAAAAAGATAGTATAATAAGAATTTACATAGCATTTACATTACATCTGGTATTATAAGAAATCTAGAGATTTAAAGTACTGTATGAGAGGATTGCATAGGTTATATGCAGGGGTACAAATGGTACAAATATTGTGCCATTTTATGTCAGTAGATTTTGATATGGGAAGGGGGTCCTGGAACCAATCCTCTGGGGAGGATTTTATATCCTGAGCATTTCCCCTTAATAAAGTTAAAAAACACTTCATCTGTTTGCTGATCCCTTGGTAGAAGAGGTAATACCTTTGTAACAGAAATGTTAGCTGGGCAACAGTAAACTGTGGTCATTAATGGCTATACAGAGACTTTTTTCTGTTTTGTCCACTGCTATATGCCAAGCACCTACCACAGTACCTGATATACACAGATGCTCAATAACCATTTGTTTAATAAGAATAAATGAGTAGATGGATAGATGACTAAAATGAGCTGAGCCCCTCCTTCTCTTATTTGCATCCTCCTGAGAAGAAGGAAAACAGGTCCCTAACCTGCACCAGGTTCCAAGATATCAAAACCTATGTGTCAGTCCAGTGATCACAAGACAGAAGAGTGACTCTCAGAAGAGAAACTCTTTTACATCACCAATGAGTCCTATGAACTATGACTTACTCTGCTGCTTAGTATCTCCCAGGCCACTCTGCCCTCATCCCTTGAACAAGTTTTAGATGCTTGCTATCCCAGGTCTGCTCCAATAGCTTTCCCCAAGGTTTGGTGGGGCACATAAAGAGTTCTTGGGGCTGCGCAGCTGCCTCTGCCAGACGTGGTCCCTCACACAGCCCATGGGTGCCCAGCACTGGGACCACAACCTTCCCACACACAACGGCCCCTGAAGCCAGTGTTTGAGAGCAGAAGGAAGGGTGGAGGATGGTCAGACACTGTGGCATATCAGCAATTTCATATAATTCAACTTAATCATGAAAGGTGGATACTTCTGGCAGGTTTCATGGTGAAGTCAGAGGATGGTGGGCTCAACTTTATCCCCTACTATCCCCCTTCATCCCTTCTCCCTATGGGATCCCGCTTTGCTTTCGGTGACCTATCTTGGCTCCGGGAAGGGAAGGCAGATAGCCAAGGCAGTGGGGGAAGAAAGTGAAGTGGGGGTCAGGCTGCTACAGGTCCTGGATAGGTACGGGTGGTTCTGGTTCTGCCCTGGCTTACACACTGCCTGTGACGCCAGACCCTTGAAAGCAGCTGAGACAGCCATAAGAATTAGATTCCCGGTTCGGCGCCTGTGGCTCAAGAGGCTAAGGCCCCAGCCACATACACCTAAGGTGGCGGGTTCAAATCCAGCCTGGGCCCACCAAACAACAATGACAGCTGCAACCGAAAAATAGCCTGGCATTGTGGCGGGTGCCTGTGGTCCCAGCTACTTGGGAGGCTGAGGCAGGAGACTCGCTTGAGCCCAAGAGTTGGAGGTTGGCTCGGCACCTATAGCTCAACTGGCTAAGGCGCCAGCCACATACACCTGAGGTGGCGGGTTCGAATCCCCAGCCCGGACCTGCCAAACAACAATGATGGTTGCAACCAAAAAATAGCCGGGTGTTGTGGCAGGCGCCTGTGGTCCCAGCTACTTGGGAGGCAGAGGCAAGAGACTCCCTTGAGCCCAGGAGTTGGAGGTTGCTGTGAGCTGTAATGCCACGTCACTCTACCTAGGGGGACAGCTTGAGGCTCTGTCTCAAAAAAAAAAAAAAAAGAGTTGGAGGTTGCTGTGAGCTGTGATGCTACGGCACTCTACCCAGGGGGAAAGCTTGAGGCTCTGTCTCAAAAAAAAAAAAAAAAAAAAGAATTAGATTCCCTAGGAATTCGAGGAAACCAGACAGCAGAGGGAAAGATATCAAATAAATTGTACCCAACTCCTCTTGGGTCTTGGCAGAATAAAAGTGCCTGTGGTAGAGAGAAATTCGAGCCCAAAAGGATGGCATTTAATGGCTAAGGAGTCAAAAACATTGGTCAATACTTCTGTGTTTGGTAAGCCTCAAGTGCTGTAACCTAAATTGGGGGAGGGGAAATGCATTTTAAACACTCCTCCCCCAGCAGCATTGCAAACAGTCCACACAGAGGGAGCATCTCTTACCCAATGTCAAGAAAAGGTCACAAACCCTCACTTAATGTGTGTCCCGTAAGTATGCACCAGAGGGCAGTGTGAACACAGACATGGGAAATAAAATGAGATGAGATTTTTCTACTGTTGACTTTAAGCTAAGGCATCACAGACCCTTATACAAAGAGGGTGCTGGGGAAGTAGTTGTTGAGTGGATTACTGACGCACAGTCACCCTCAGAAGCCTTCAGTGGTAAGCAAAAGAAGCCTGGCAAAGACAGAAGAGAGAGAGTGTTAGCTCCCTTAGAACTGGCTAACACCACCAGCTCCCACCTGTTCAGCCCAAGAAACAATTACCAAGCACCTACTATGTTCCAGGAACTGTGCTAGGTACAGAGATTAAAAGTGACCAAAACACAGACCTTTTCCCAGTTGAGTACCTGCAGAGATGTGCTAGTCTCTTTACATTCATTATCTCACTTAATCCTTACCACAGTGAAGTCCTCTTTGAATGATTCCTGTCTTACAAATGAGGAAAGACAGATGCAGGGGGCAGAAGTAACTTGTCTAGTCAGCAACTGGAGATAAAACCCACTCAGACTTTAAGCTTAGTCTCTATATTCAGAGCTTTGTCTCTGCTTTACTGGCAAGAGTAGCAAGTGGGCTCTTGCCACTGTAGCAGAGCCTTCTTAGATTATGACCTCAGCAGTGAGAGGGTCCATTTGCTGTCACAACACCAGCCAGGCTATCATGGTTCCCATCATAGGCTGCCAACTGGCAGACTGCCAATTGCCCTGGAGAGACTTGGGAGGATGCTTACCCTCAGAAGCATAAAAGTCCCTTTGGACTTGGATTTCTGAGTAACATAAATCTATGACTAAGAGTTTAAAATACTGTATGTTGAAGACATACAATATATACAAAACAGCCATGAAGTGTTAGGATACCAGCTTATGTGAGTGGAATGCCTGTTCTCTATAAAATAGGAAGAGAGAAGGCTGGATTAGGGTGGGTTGTTGTAGAATTTCTTGAACCAAGTTTAGCCCAATATAGGATAAGAAGTCACTGTGGATCTCTCATCTGGACAATGATGAGGCAAAAGTGATATAAACTATGTATCTTCATATCTCCTTTACCCCTCTGGATCCCTACTGTCCCTACTGTCCCTACCCTGCTCTGTGCATGGGAGGTTGCCCTATATGGACTGCACTCTCCAGCTCCCAAGGTGGCACTGGAGGGAGGCAGGGAGAAAAGTGAAGTCAGAATTTATTGCCCCAACTCCTTCCCTATTGCTCTCAGTTGTCTATGCCCCATCACAACCCCACAGCTCCTATCAGGGGCCAACTCAACACAGCTCTTTCTGGGGTCTAGCAATTTCTTCCTTCCTTTGGTCCCTGCAGGCCTAGGGATAGCAGTGAGTCCTACAGTTATAGCCTTTAGGCATTTGCCCCAACCCGTGCTGCTTTTCCTAAACTCCTCTAAAGCTTTGTGAATAGTACCCTTCTCTCTCTTTCTTTTCCTTCTTTCTTTTTTTTTTTTTTGTTGTTGTTGTTGTTGTTGGAGGGAGAATCTCATTCTGTTACTCAGGCTAAAGTGCTGTGGCATCAGCCTAGCTCATAAGAAGCTCAAACCACTGGGCTCAATTGATCCTCTGCTCAGCCTCCTGAGTAGCTGGGACTACAGGTGCCAGCCATGATGCCCAGCTAATTTTTTTCTTTTCTATTTTTAGTAGAGATGGAGTCTTACTCTTCCTCAGGCTGGTCTCAAACTCCTGAACTCAAGGGATCTGTCCATCTTGGCCACCCAGAGTGCTAGGATTACAGGCATGAGCCACCATATCCAGCCAAGTAGAGCGTTTATGATACTCTGCAATTGCCCCAGGAGTGCGCAATCTCTCTCCTTCTGGAACCCTAGAGCTCTGGGGAAATTAGTTTAACAAGATAGGAAGGCCTGTCAGCACATTGTACCCCACAGATGCATAATGTATACATGATCTATGGGTTTATGATTTAATTAAAAAAAAAAAAGACAGGAAGGCCAGTGGAGGGCCACTGTCTGAGGGGAAGGGCCAGGCCACAAGAAACTTTTGACTATGAGAAGCCAACCGAACAGACGGCTCTAAGGCAACTCCAAGACTGAGAATACCAGGTCTTAGAAAATGGATCTAATTATACATTAGTTTCTGTGTGACCTGGAAAGGAAAGAGGTGTAGCAATGGAAATGGTTAAGTTGGTTTCAGCCAGACTGAAGATGGGAGATGTTGGCACACTAATAAAATGTTGAAATCCTTTTCTTGTTGCCTAGAATTGGTACCTGTGGCTCCAAGTTGGGGACAAAGACACATTAAATAATCCATATTATATAAAGAACATTCACCAGTGGAAATCTAGACTATTCCTGGAGCCTATTAAGAGGCTGCCAAATCTCTGAACATTGCTGAATATTTGCTACTTTTCCAGAAAAAAATAAGTAAATAAAATGTTACCATGGCCATCAGCCCAGCCAATACTGTGAAAATAAGCATTATAACATGGTGGGGACAAGTGTAGTCTTCAGAGCCAACTCTGTGAGTACAGATCTTGCCCCTCTTGCTTGCCAGCCATCCACCCCATGCAAGTTACTCAGCCTCTACTAAAAGAAAATGTTGGGGAAATGCTTCAGGACACTGATCTGAGCAATGATTTCTTGAGTTGCACAGGCAACCAAAGCAAAATTGGACAAAGGGACAAGCTAAAAAGTTTCTGCACCGCAAAGGAAATAATCAAGAAGGAAAGAGACAACCCACAGAATGAGAGAAAATATTTGAAAACTACCCATCTAGCAAGGGATAAATAACTAGAATATATAAAGAGCTTCAACAACTCAATAGGAAAAAAACCCAAACAATCTGATTTTAAAATAGGCAAAGGATCTGAATAGATATTTTTCAAAAGAAGACAGCCAGCATGTATATGAAAAGTGCTCAGTATCATTAGTTATTAGAGAAATGCAAATCAAAACTACAGCGAGATGTCATCTCATCCCAGTTAAAAATGGCTTTTGGCTTGGCGCTTGTGGCTCAAGCAGCTAGGGAGCCAGCCACATACACCTGAGCTGGTGGGTTCGAGTCCAGCCCAGGCCTGCTAGGCAATGATGATGGCTGCAACCAAAAAAAAAAAAAAAAAAAAAAAATTGCCAGGCATTGTGGCGGGTGCCTGTGGTCCCAGCTACTTGGGAGGCGGAGGTGGGACACTTGCTTGAGCCCAGGAGTTGGAGGTTGCTATGAGCTGTGATGCCATGGCACTCTGCCCAGGGCGACAGCTTGAGGCTCTGTCTCAAAAAAAAAAAAAAGGCTTTTTTCAAAATGACAGGGAAGCTATATAAGTACCGCATGCTAAGTAAAAACTGCAAAAAAAAAAAAAAAAAAAAAAAAAAGACAGGGAAGCCTGAGCAAGAGCAAGACCCTGCCTCCATTAAAAACAGAAAAAAATTAGCTGGGCATGGTGGCACACACCTGTAGTCCCAGCTACTCACTTGGCCAAGGAGTTTGAGGTTGCCGTGAGCTATGATGACACTACTGCACTCTAGCATGAGCAACAGTGTGAGACCTTGTCTTACAAAAAGGACAGACAATAACAAAGACCAAAGAGGATGTGGAGAAAGAGGAACCCTTATCTATGGTTGATGGGAATGTAAATTAGTGTAACTACTTTGGAAAACAGTATGGAAGTTCCTCGAAAAACTAAAAATAGAACTAACATATGACTTAGCAACCCCACTGCTGGATATATATTCCAAGGGAGGTGATATCAGTATATCAAAAATATATCTGCACTCCCATGTTTATTGCAGCACTATTCACAATAGCCAAGATTTGGAACAACCTAAGTGTCCATCAGCAGATGAACAGATAAAAAAAAATAGTGGTACATATACACAATGGAATATCATACCGCCACAAAAAGGAATGATATCCTGCCATTTGCAACAACGTGGATGGAACTGGACAACATTATGTTAAGTGAAATAAGCCAAGCATAGGAAGTTAAATCACTCATGTTCTCATTCATATGTGGGAGCCAAATATTAAAAACAATTGGTTTCTTGGAAACAGAGAGTAGAATAACAGTTACCAGAGGTCAGGATGGGTATCAGGGAGAGGGGGATAAAGTGGGGATGGTTAATAGGTGCAAAAATATAGTAATATAGTTAGATAAAATGAACAATATTTGATAGCACCACAAAGTGATTACAGGCAACAATAAGTTAGGGCATACTTTAAAATAACTAAAAGAGTGGAACTGGAATGTTTCTAACACAAAGAAATGATAAATGCTGGAAGTGTTAAATACCCCAATTACCCTGATTTGATTAATTCACATGGTGTGCCTATATCAAAACAGCACGTGTATACTATAAAGGTATGCAACTATGATGTACCATAATAATTTTTAAATTATTCAACATTTAAGAGCCTCAGTAAGAGCCTCCCTCACCTGTAGAAAGGGATACTAATAGTACCTTCCTCACAGGTTGCTGGGAGGATTCATGAGTAACTGACTCCATGTCAGTCACTTAGACTGGTGTGCACATAGTAGGGAGCCAGTAACTGTGTGCTTTTGCTTTCTATGACTGATTTCTACAATAAAGAAGTGCAAACTCAAATCTGACGCAAGAGGAACTGAACAGCATTTGTCCTGTTCTCTTGGGGAAGGGGGAAAAGAGGAGAGAAAACAATAGACGTGATTTCATGTTTGCAAGTTGTGGAAGAACTAAAGGCCTTGGGGAAGAAGTTAGGTCACGCTGTTACCCTGCTTGCCAGGCTCTCTGAGGAGGGCTGCTGCATCTCCATTCAGGGTTGAAGCAGGGCCAGGGACAGACGAAGAGCCTCCAGAAGGGACGGCTTTAGGAAGAAAATGGAGAAGGCTGCCTCTTGGGACAGATGGGCTTCTCCACACAAACTGTAAGAAAAATGCAGACATGACTGGGAAAGGAGCTCGTTGATCTGGGAAATTCTCCCTTGGGAAAGAAGAGTGCAAACTTCTATAATAGATTAGGAAAATAAACGCAAGTTCGTGTGAAGGGATCTATCTAGCTAAAAATTCCCCAGCTGATGTTGTGAATAAAGGTCATATGATCTATTTCACAAGCTGTAGGTATGGCAGAGGGGTCGCCTGGTTCTTGGTGGAAGAACCAACTGTATGTCCACAGCCCACGCTGGTGGCAGCCTCATGAACTCTAGGGTCACTCCTTCAGATTGACCTCCACCTTTTATCCCCTATAAGCATGAGAAAGCTGGCAGGTTGGGCTGAGAAACTAATGGTAGGAAGACTGATTTCTGCCTACGGTACTGCTAATCAAGTTCAAATTTGGTTTTATGATCTATTTGATGGGACTTCTACTTTTATTAAACATCTAGGTTCAGGAAAACAGGATGTGTCCATCTCTTCCAGAACAACAAATATCGGTCTTATCACAAAACAGCAACACAGCTACTGATGTTAACTCATGCAGGGCTTTGCTCCGTGCCAGGCTATGTTAGCTGCTCCCTATTTACTCTTCGTGATGGTCCTATGGAGTAGATGCTGTTATCATCCCCATTGTCTCCAAGCCTCAGTTTGGAAAGATTAAGTGAGCTCACAGAGCTCACCTCAAAGAGCACTGCTCACACCACCATAACACAAAAGCTCCACTTTGGAGGGCTGATTCCCTGCACTAATGACTGTGAAGTCAAGAGGCATCCCAGCTAATGGTGCCCTTATGTTTCACATGCCCCACCTTTCTGCTATTCCATTGATATGCTGTGACCAGGAGCCCAGGTAGATCCCCAGACCTGGAAGTCTGGACCCAGCTAGGAATCAAACGTGTCCTCTCTGGAAGCCTTCTAGACATTGGCAGCACTAAACAAAGACACCAGAAAAGCCCAGTGCTCACCAAAGGCACAGAGAAGGCAGGGTGGGGGTTGCTGCAGCAGAGCTGAGCTGCAGTGTTCCGTTTCTCCCGTTGTCTCCACCTTGTTCTCAGAGGCCCTTTCAGACCTATACTCTGCCCAGACCCCACCATCATTTCTTGGTTTACTCACAGTTGGTTGCCTGCTTCACTTACCCTTTTACTCCAGGCACCTGCATTATGTTCTTTGTATTTGTCAGTGATTGCTATGATAATGCTGTATAACAAACTACCCCCAAACCCAGAGGTCCATAACACCAAGTATATAGTTTTCTCACTCATGGGTCTGGAGGTCAGCTAACATCAGTTTTCTTCAGCCTAGACCAGGTCGGCTGGGCCTGGCTCCAGGGTGCAGCTCGGATTCAAGTTTGCTCCTTGGGATTTGTCTCATTCCCATGGGATCAAGGCGTGCTCTTGCCTTATCAATGCATAGCACAAGAAGGCTGAGTGAAAACACATACTGTCTCTTGAGGCCTCTATCTGAAATTGTCACTGCACTGTCATTTCCACTCATATTCCGTTGGCCAAAGCAAGTCATACAGGAAAACCCCAAATCAGTGCAGTGAGGATATACACTCCATCCACACAAGGAGATGATAACACAAAGCCATGTGGCACCGCAAGTGGATATATAGTTCTAATGGGGGGGGGGGTATGATGAGTTGAGAAATGATTTAATCTGATTAATTTTATCCATCCCCAACAGTTCCACTGAGACACCCATAGGGTTAGGAAGTCAATGGTCCTTGTCACTTTTTTTTTTTTTGAGACAAAGTCTCACTCAGTCACCCTAGGTTTGAGTGCTGTCACCATCACAGCTCACAGCAACCTCAAACACTTGGGTTCAAGCAAACATCTTGTCTCATCCTCCTGAGTAGTTGGGACTAGGTGTCTGCCACAATGCCTGGCTAGTTTTTCTATTTTTAGTAGAGATGGGGGTCTCACTCTTGCTCAGGCTGGTCTTGAACTCCTGTGCTCAGGTGATCCACCCACGTCAGCCTCCCAAAGTACTAGGATTACAGGTGTGAGCCACCATGTCTGGTCAGTCCTTGTTACTTTACAAGCAGAGGGAAAACACCTTCCTGTTCAGTCCTCCCCAACTCCTGAAATGAACTTTTGGCCCAAGTTTAGGATAACCGGATTGCTCAGTTTTTCTATGGGGCTTTAGAGAGAGAGAAACCTCAGCTGCAGGACTGCCTACAGCCTCCAAGCCAAATGTCTTTGTGATTCTCATGCTCTGGAATAAAACATGGACATGTTGTCCCGGCACACTTCAGTCTTTCCAAATTCCCATTTTGCTTTTTCATTTTCCAGAAATACTCTAAAGCAGATGTGCCTTTCTCTTGGATGAAATAGGCCTTTAAAAGTCCCAGATGTTTCTTGATCAGCTAAATAAGATTCAGATTTAGGGAAAGAGTAATGGCAGGAAAGAAGCGGAACTGCATACTTAACACATTTTTTAAAAAGCAAACACTGTTTTCGGTACAAAACCTACATATTTGGGAGGAAATCTTTGAGAGCAGATGAAGAAGAAAAATTCAGAAATCACTAGTAGAAACAGCATCGTTCAAACGTGGCTTCAATTTATTCTGAGAGATGGTGTTCATCTCTGAGACGAACTTTACTGAGCACTTCACTGAATCCGCTTAAATGGAAAGAATCTACTTATCTCTGTGACAGGCAGGAGAAGTTAACTGTGATGGTGGTGGCTCTTATTTGCACACATCGGAGACCATGCTCTGACGCTGACATGTTAGCTGCATAGCAGTTACTCACAGTGATGACAGGAAGTGAGAGAAAAATCCCTGGGCACAGTCTTCCAGGCACCAGAGCTAGCTGGGGACTGTCATCACACAGCTGAACATTAGTAAACTTAGCCCAAATAAAGAGAAGCAGGAGACACATGATGTCAGTGCTAAGGGCAAGAGACAGTCCACTTTATAGCCAAAGCCTATGGCCATATATAAAGTATCTGGAATAGTCGAATTCAGAGAGAGAAAAGTAGAGTGGTGGTCACCAGGGGCTGGCTGGGAGCGGGGGAGTGGGGCATTAGTGGTTAGCAGGTACACAGCTTCAGTGGGGGGTGATGAAAAATCTCTGGCGATGAGTGGTGAAGAGGGTTGCACGACAATGTGAATGTACTTGATGCTACTGAATCATACATTTAAGATGGGTAAAATGGTAAATCTGTAGTGTGTTATGTCTGTTTTACAATGAAATAAATAAATTTTTTGAAAGTTCACAATCACTGGAAAATTCATCCAGCAATTCACTTATGTATCCCTTTCTGCACCTATGTCACACTTCAATGGCAAGCTTTTAAGTGACGGAGAAATAAATATGAAAATGAGAGGTAAGAATAAGTGCTGTGAAGAAAATGAAACATAGTAAGGGTGTGGAGAGTGAAGAGGGAGAGACAAGGCTCAGGGCTCAGTTCTCAGGAGGCCAGGTTATGAATTTCATTCTTGGCTCGGCGCCTATAGCTCAACCGGCTAAGGCGCCAGCCACGTACACCTAAGGTGGCAGGTTCGAATCTCCAGCCCGGACCCACCAAACAACAATGACGGCTGCAACCAAAAAATAGCCAGGCATTGTGGCCGGCACCTGTGGTCCCAGCTACTTGGGAGGCGGAGGCAAGAGACTCGCTTGAGCCCAGGAGTTGGAGGTTGCTGTGAGCTGTAATGCCACGGCACTCTACCTAGGGGGACAGCTTGAGGCTCTGTCAAAAAAAAAAAAAAAAAAAAAAAAACTACAAATGAAATATCTTTATGAAAATCGATACAAAAATCCCTCACAAAATGCAGCAAATCAAATCCAATGATAAATAGTGTAATAATACATTATGACCAAGCAGGGTTTATCCCAGGTATGAAAGACTGGTCTCACATTTAAAAATCAAGTTAACAAAATAAAGGAGAAAAAAATCATATCATCAGTTCAGTAGATGCAGAAAAAAAGAGACAAAACTTAATGCCTATCTATGAGAAAAAAAAATCTCAGCAGACTAGAGATGTAGGAGAGCTTGGCCTTTATTTATTTAAAAATAAATTTTGTTTATTTTTTTTGAAAAACCTACAGCTAACATCATATCTTGAGATGGTTTGACAACCTGATCTTAAACATGGAACAAGGCCAAAACATTTTCTCTCATTGCGTATTGAGTATCCCTTATCTGTAACGTTTGGGAACAGAAGTGTGTTGGATTTCAGATTTTTGTAGAATTTTGGAATACATATATACACACGCACATATATATCTATACTATGCAATGAGATATTTTGGGAAGGGGGCCCAAATCTAAACATGAAATTCATTTATGTTTCTTATACACATTATGTGCATAGCATGAAGGTAATTTTATATAATCTTCTAAATAATTTTGTGCATGAGACAAAGTCCATTGACCCTTCAGAAAATAAAGGTGTCATGACCTCGTGACAGCATTCAAAAAGTTTTTAATTTTGGAGCATTTCAGATTTCAGATGTTTGGATTAACCTGTGCCTCTACTCAATTGTCCTAGAGGTCCCAGGCAGTACAATAAGGTAAGGAACAAATAGAAAAGTGTCTCTATCTTGAGATGACAAGATGGTCTCTATAGAAAGTCCTAAGGAATCTATAAAGCAAGGACAAGAACGAAACTAAAAATAGTATGGAAATGTAGCAAGATCCTTATATATAAAATTAGACTGAATGGTATGTCCTAGCAGTGAACAACTGGAAAGTAAAACTTTAAATGAAAATGTAAAAATTCTATTCATTACAAGGTCAGAAACACAAAATACTGTAGAGACAAACAAAAACATAAACTAATTAGAGACAATTGCTGTGAACAAAGGAGCACCGACTTAAATAATTTGGGACAAATTTAACCGAATACATAAATATCGTAAAACGTTGCTAAGAATAATGAAAGTTATAAATAAATGGAGAAGTACAGCATGCTCCTGATTTGGAGGACTCATGGTTAAGATAGCAAGCACAGTCTCAGCAGGCTTTTTTAATAGAAATGGACAAGCTGATTTAAAAATGGACACGGACCACGAGACTTTAACCGTACTACAAACGTATAAAGCAACCTCACTGGGGTGGTGCAGGAAAGGTCTGACCTAAGTAATTTTGGAAATGAGTAGAGTCTGTGAGAGTAAAGGCCAAAGCTACTGCGTGTAAGCACTATGCCCTAGTTGATAAATCCAGATGGCTGCACGTAGAAATATTCACAGAGATGTGTATATACATGGATTAGTTCACATGCATGTTTCTCCTTGCTCTGTCAGCTGAGACCTAAAAGAAACAATACCCCAATAGGATCAAGCCCATCTAGCACCCAGATTTTTGCTTTTAGTACCATTCTCCAATAATAAAAGGAACGACCGCTCCTTGGAGAAATGGCTGATTCTGGGAATGGGACGTGAAATACATAACAGGAGCGTGGAGCATCTTGTACTGATAGAAAGGGAAAAAATGTTAAGAAAACGAAACAAAAAGCCAACCCAAGTTGATGGGACATGTCAAAGGGACACAAGAGCCAACTGGAAGAGCCCCCAAGGGCTAAAGCTAGAGCAATTTGAACAACTACAACAACAACAAACCCTGAAAAAGAACAAGCATATAGGTGACTAATACACTTGATTTCAAGACTTACTATAAATGTACAGTAATCAGGACAGTATGATATTTGAATATGTATAGACAAATAGATAAACTGAATAACATGAATCCAGAAATAGATGGACAGTCATATGGTAAACTGATTTTTGACAATAGGGCCAAACAAATTCAGAGGGGGAAAAAGTCTTTTCAACAAATTCTGCTAGAACAATTGAATATCCAGGTAAATATAACTGTGAGCCTCGATCTGCTTACCTCACACCACATACAAAAATTACAGATGGATCAAGACCCAACTATAAAAATTAAAAATTAAAAATCTTCTAGAAGAAAGCAGAATTTCTGGCTCGGCACCTATAGCTCAACCTGCTAAGGCGCCAGCCACGTACACCTAAGGTGGCGGGTTCGAATCCCCAGCCCGGACCCGCCAAACAACAATGACGGCTGCAACCAAAAAAATATCCGGGCAATGTGGCGGGCACCTGTGGTCCCAGCTACTTGGGAGGCTGAGGCAAGAGACTCACTTGAGCCCAGGAGTTGGAGGTTGCTGTGAGCTGTAATGCCACGGCACTCTACCCAGGGGGACAGCTTGAGGCTCTGTCTCAAAAAAAAAAAAAAAAAAAAAGAAAAGTCAGAAAGTCAGATCAATCACCAAAGCTCCCACCTCAAGAGCCCATAAAAATAAATAAATACATAAATAAATAAATAAATAAAACCAAGCAAGCAGAAGGAAGGAAATAATTAAGAGCATATATTAATGACTTTGAAGACAAAAGCAATAAAGAAAATCAATGAAACAAAGTCTTGGTTCTTTAAACAGATCAATAAAACCTCTAGAAAGACAGACAAAAAAAGAGAAAATACAAATTACCAATATTAAAAATGAAAACAAGTATAACATTACAGACCCTGAATATGTCAAAGGGATAATAAGTAAATACTAAACATAACTTGAACATATAAATTTGACAATTTAGACAAAATGGACCAACTCCTTGAAAAAAGCACAAACTACAACTAATTATAGCATAAACTATAATTGGAGTGGCCCTATAACTATGAAGGAAACCAAAGCGTAAATTTAAAACTACAAAACAAGAAATCCCCAAGCCCACATGATTTCACTAGAGAATTTTACCAATTATTTAAAAAAAAAAATTAACACCAGTTCTTTACAATCTCTTCCAGAAACCAGATGAGGAGTATACTTAATTTATCTTATGAAACTAGTATTGCCAGGCTAGCAAAACAAGACAAACCCAGTAAAACCAAGAGACCAATATCCCTCATGAAAACAGACACAGTTTAACAAAATACAGACAAATAAAATTTAACAATACACAAAAAGAATTATACAATATGACCAAGTTGTGGTTCATCTAGGGATGCCGACTAGTTCAATCAATGTAACCTACCATATTAACAGGCTAGAGAAGAAAAAAAAAATTACACAATCACATTAAACAATAAATAAAAAGCACTTGGCAAATTCAATACCAATTCTTCATGAAAACTCTTAGAAAGGGCAGCACCTGTGGCTCAGTGGGTAGGGTGCTGGCCCCATATCCCGAGGATGGTAGGTTCGAACCCAGCCTGGCCAAACTGCAACAAAAGATAGCCTGGCATTGTGGCAGGGCTGTAATCCCAGCTACTAGGGAGGCTGAGGCAAGAGAATCACCTAAGCCCAAGGAGTTGGAGGTTGCTGTGAGCTGTGTGATGCCTCGGCATTCGACCAAGGGTAATAAAGTGAGACTCTGTCTCTACAAAAAAAAAAAAAAGCCAGACATTGTGGCAGGCACCTATACTCCCAGCTACTTGGGAGACTGAGGCAAGAGAATTACTTAAGCCCAAGAGCTGGAGGTTACTGTGAGCTGTGATGTCACAGCACTCTACCCAAGGCCACAAAGTGAGACTGTGTCTCAATAAAAAATAAATAAATAGATAGGCTTGGGGCGGCGCCTGTGGCTCAAAGGAGTAAGGCGCCAGCCTCATATGCCAGAGGTGGCGGGTTCAAACCCAGCCCCAGCTAAAAACTGCAAATAAATAAATAAAGTCTTTGTTAAAAAAAAAAAATAGATAGGCTTGGCGCCTGTGGCTCAAGGGGCTAAGGCACCAGCCACATACACCCAAAGTGGCAGATTCGAATCCAGCCTGGGCCTGCCAAACAACAATGATGGCTGCAACCAAAAATAGCTGGGCGTTGCGGTGTGCACCTGTAGTCCCAGCTACTTGGGAGGCTGAGGCAGGAGACTCGCTTGAGCCCAGGAGTTGGAGGTTGCTGTGAGCTGTGATGCCAGAGCACTACCCAGGGGCACAGCTTGAGGCTCTGTCTCATAAAAAAAATAAAATAATAAATAAATAAATAATAACTCCAGGCTCGGTGCCTGTGGCTCAAGCAGCTAAGGCACCAGCTACATATACCTAAGGTGGCGGGTTCAAATCCAGCCCAGGCCCGCCAAACAACAATGATGGCTGCAACCAAAAAATAGCTGGGCGTTGTGGTGGGCACCTGTGGTCCCAGCTACTTGGGAGGCTGAGGCAGGAGACTCGCCTGAGCCCAGGAGTTGGAAGTTGCTGTGAGCTGTGATGCCAAAGCACTCTACCCAGCGGGACAGCTTGAGGCTCTGTCTCAAAAATAATAATAATAATAATTCCAGTCACTAACTGGGATGCTTTCAAAGAGCAAGAATCCAAGCTTATTAATTTAAGTAATCCCTCAGTGCTTTGCACATGACTTCCTTGTAGTTATTGAATTGAACTGGGATGAGGGCAGCACCTGTAGCTCAGTGGGTGGGGCACTGGCCCCATATACCAAGGATGGAAGGTTCGAACCTGGTCCTGGCTAAACTGCAACCAAAAAAATTCATAGCTGGGCATTGTGGTAGGCACCTCTAGTCCCAGCTACTTGGGAAGCTGAGGCAAGAGAATCACCTAAGCCCAGGAGTTGGAAGTGGCTGTGAGCTGTGATGATAACAGCACTCTACCAAGGGTGATAAAATGAGACTCTGTCTGTACAAAAAAATAAAGAAGAACTGGGATCAAAGAGCAGCTCTTTGTCATTGCCTAGCCTCCGCTTTTATACATTAGAAATTGAGAGGCACAGAGAGTAACTATAACTTGTTCACATTGCACTGCTATTGTATGGCTAGACCCTAAGCTTACATTGTCTTAATATCAAATTGGGCCCACGTGCAGTAAAAGTCAGAAGCAAGTGGGACCTTGTGCTATATTAGGAACATAGGCCGGGTACAGTGGCTCACATCTGTAATCTTAGCACTTCTTTTCTTTTCTTTTTTTTTTTTTTTTGAGACAGAGCCTCAAGCTGTCCCCCTGGGTAGAGTGCTGTGGCATTACAGCTCACAGCAACCTCCAAC
>CAUYTI010067715.1:0-16122 GCA_963575145.1 Galago senegalensis
ATCATCTTAAGAAAGAAAAAGTCACACCTTAGTGAAAGAAGTGTGCAGGCTACCAGAAAAGAGAAACTAACCTCCACAAACACCTGGAGCATATTCAGAGAGAAGGCACTGACAACTGAGTGAAAGAAGTATGTACACCCCTAGGAAACAGAAAGTAACTTCCACAAACACCTGAAGCCTCTTCAGAGAGAAGGCACTCACACCTGATTGAAAGAAGAATGCAGACCACTAGGAAACCGAAAAAAAAACTTCCACACACACGGAGCATCATCAGTGAGAAGGCACTCACACCTGAGTGAAAGAAGTTTGCACGACCTCAAGAAACAGAACCTAACTTCCACAAACACTTGTAGCATCTTCAGAAAGAAGGCACTCATACCTGAGTGAAAGATGTATGTACACACACAGGAAACAGAACCTAATTCCACACACACCTGGATCATCTTCAGAGAGAAGGCTCTCACAGCTTAGTGAAAAAAGTATGTATGTCCCCAGGAAATGGAAGGTAACTTCCACAAACACTTGGAATCTCTTCAGTGAAAAGGCACTCATACCTGATTGAACGAAGGGTGCAGACAACTAAAAAACAGAAAAAAACTTCCATACACCTAGAGTATCTTCAAAGAGAAGGCACTCACACCTGAGTGAAAGAAGTGTGCATGCCCCCAAGGAACAGAACCAAACTTCCCCACAAACTGGATCACCTTCAGAAAGAAGGCACTCACACCTGAGTGAAAAAAGTGTGCAGGATAATAGAAAATGGAAATTAACTTCCACAAACACCTGAGCCTCTTCAGAGAGAAGGCACTCACACCTGATTGAAAGAAGAGTGCAGGCCACTAGGTAATAGAAAAACTTCCACACACACCTTGAGAATCTTCAGAGAGAAGGCAAACCTGACTGAAAGAAGTATGCATGCCCCCCAAAAAACAAGTCTAACTTTTACACACACCCAGATCATCTTAAGAAAGAAGGCATTCACACATGAGTAAAAGAAGTGTGCACGCCCCCAAGAAATAGAACTTAACTTCCACACACACCTGGATCATCTTAAGAAAGAAGGTACTCACACCTGAGTGAAAGAAGTGTGCAGGCTACCAGAAAACAGAAACTAACTTCCACAAACACCTCAAGCATCCTCAGAGAGAATGCACTCACAGCTGAGTGAAAGAAGTATGTATGCTCGCAGGAAACATAAAGTAACTTCCACAAACACCTGCCTCTTAAGAGCTAAGGTACTCACACCTGATTCAAAGAAGCATGCAGGCCACTAGGAAACAGACAAAAACTTCCACACACACCTTGAGCATCTTCTGACAGAAGGCACTCACAGCTGAGTGAAAGAAGTATGTACGCCCCCAGGAAATAGAAAGTAACTTCCACAAACACCTGGAGCCTCCTCACAGAGAAGGCACTCACATCTGATTAAAAGAAAATTACAGGCCACCAAGAAACAGAAAAAAACTTCCACACACACCTGGAGCATCTTGAAATAGAAGGTTTTCACACATGAGTAAAAGAAGTGTGCACATCATCAAGAACCAGAACCTAACTCCATCACACACCTGGATCATCTTAGGAAAGAAGGCACTATACCTGAGTGAAAGAAGTGTGCTGACTACCAGGAAACAGAAATCAACTTCCAAAAACACCTGGAGCGTCTACTGAGACAAGGCACTCACACCGCAGTGAAATAACATTGTAGACCACTGGGAAACAGAAACTAAGTTACACACACACCTGGAGAATCTTCAGAGAGAAGGCACTCACACCTGAGTGAATGAAGTGTGCACAACCCCAGGAAAGTGAAACTAATTTCCACAAACACCTTGAGAATCCTCAGAGAGAAGGCACTCACATCTGAGGGAAAGAATATTGTAGACCACCAGGAAATAGAAATTAACTTCCACACACACATGGAGCATCTTCATAGAGAAGGCAGTCACAATTGAGTGACAGAAGCCTGCATGCCCCCAGGAAAGAGAAACTAATTTTCACAAACACCTGGAGAAATTCAAAGAGAAGGCACTCACACATGAGGAAAAGAATTTTTTACTCCAGCAAGAAACATAATGTAACTTCCACACACTCCTGGAGCATCTTCAGAGAGAAGGCACTCACATCTAAGTGAAAGAAGAGTATAGGCTACCTGGAAACAGAAACTAAATTCCACACACATGTTGAGCATCTTCTGAATGAACTCACTCTCACCTGAGTGAAAGAAGAGTGCAGGCTACATAAAACACAAACTAACTTTGACACACACATGGAGCATCCTCAGAGAGAAGGCACTCACACCTCAGTGAAAGAAGTGTATATGCCCTGAGGAAACAGAAACTAAAATCCATAAACACCTGGAGCATCTTCAGAGAGATGGCACTTACACCTGAGGGAAAGAAGTGTACACTTCCCCAGGAAATAGAAACTAACTTCCACACACACCTGGAGAATCTTCAGAGAAATGGCAATAATAACTGTGGGAAAGAAGATTTTAGACCACCAGGAAACAGAATATAACTTCAAAACACATGTGGAGCATCTTCAGAGAGGGCACTCACACCTGAGGGAAAGAAGAGTGCATGTGCCCAGGAAAGAGAAATGAATTTCCACAAACAATTCAAGAATCATCAGAGAGATGGCACTGACATGTGAGGGAAAGAAGATTGTATCCCACCAGGAAACAGAATATAACTTCCATAAACTTAGGGGACATCTTCCGAGCAAAGGCACTCGCAACTGAGTGAAAGAAGAGTGCAGGCCACCAGGAAACAGAAACTAACTTCCACACACACCTGGAGAATTTTCAGGGAGAAAGCACTCAAAGCTGAGTGAAAGAAGTGTGCTCGCCCCTAGGAAAGAGAAACTAATTTCCACAAACACCTAGAGAATCTTAGGAGAGAATGAACTCAAACCTGAAGGAAAGAATATTGTAGACCACTAGGAAACAGAATATAACTTCCACACAAACCTGGAGCATCTCTAGAGAGAAGACACTCACAATTGAGTGAAAGAAGAGAGAAGGCCACCAGGAAACAGAAATTAACTTCCACACACACCTGGAGAATCTTCAGAGAGAAGTCACTCACACCTGTTTGAAAGAAGTCTGCATGCCCCCAGGAAAGAGGAACTAATTTCCACAAATACCTGGAGAATCTTCAGAGAGAAGGCACTCACACCTGAGGTAAAGAAGATTGTGGACCACCAGGAAATAGAATATAACTTCCACAAACACCTGGAGCACCATCAGTGAGAAAGCACTCACACCTGAATGAAAGAAGAGTCCAGACCACTAATAAACAGAAATTAACTTCCACACACACCTGGAGATGCTTCAGAGAGAATGAACTCCACCTGAGGGAAAGAAGTGTGCACATGCCTAGGTAAGAGAAACTAATTTCCACAAACACCTGTAGAAACTTCAGAGACAAGGCACTCATACCTGAGGGAAGAAAGAGTCAAGACCACCAGGAAACAGAAACTAAATACCACACACACCAGGAGAATCATCAAAGAGAAGGCAATCACACTTGTGTGAAAGAAGTGAGTACATCCCCAGTAAAAAAAAAATAATAATTTCCACAAACACCTGGAGGATCTTCACAGAAGAAGCCCTCGAACCTGAGTGAAAGAAGATTGTAGACCACCAGGAAACAGAATATAACTTACACACACACCTGGAGCACCTTCAGCAAGAAAGCACACACACCTGAATGAAAGACGAGTCCAGGCCACAGGTAAACAGAAACTAACTTCCACAAACACCTGGAGATGCTTCAGAGAGAAGGTACTCAGACCTGAGGGAAAGGAATGTGCACACCTATAGGAAAGAGAAACTAATATCCACCAACACCTGGAGCATCTTCAGACAGAAGGCACTCACACCTAAGGGAAAGAAATTTATAGACCACCAGGAAACAGAATATAACTTCCACACACACCTGTAGAATTTACAGAGGGAAGACACTCACACCTGAGTGAAAGAAGAGTGCAGGCCACCAGAAAACAGAAACTAAGTTACACACACACCTAGAGAATCTTCAGAGAGAAGGCACTCACACCTGAGAGAAAGAAGTCTGCACACCCCCAGAAAAGAGATGCTAATTTCTACAAACACCTGGAGAATCTTCAGAGATAAGGAAATCTCACCTGAGGGAAAGAAGATTGTAGACCACCAGGAAACAGAATAGAACTTTCACACACACCTGGCGCATCTTCAGAGGGAAAAAATTCACACTTGAGTGAAAGAACTGTGCAGGCCACCAGAAAACAGAAACTAACTTCCATACACACATGGAGAATCTTCAGAGAGAAGGCACTCACGCATAAGTGAAAGAAGGGTACACACCCCTAAGAACAAGAAACTAATTTCTACAAACACTTGGAGAATCTTCAGAGAGAAGGCACTCACACCTGAATGAAAGAAGTGTGCAGGCCAGCAGAAAACAGAAAATAACTTCCACACACACCTGGAAAATCTTCAGAGAGAAGGCACTCACACCTGTGTAAAAGAAGTGTTCACACCTTCAAGAAACATAAACTAATTTCCACAAACACCTGGAAAATCTTCAGAGAGGAAGAACTCACACCTGATGGAAAGAAGAGTGCAGGCCACAAGGACACAGAAAATAACTTCCACACACACCTGGAGAGTCTTCAGAGAGAAGGCACACACACCTGACTGAAAGAATTGGAACACCCCCAGGAAAGAGAAACTAATTTCCACAAACACCTGGAGAATCTTCAGAGAGAAGGCACTAACAGTTGAGGGAAAGAAGATGGTAGACCACCAAGAAACAGAATAAACCTTACACACACACCAGTTACATCTTCAGAGAGAAGGCACTCACACCTGAGTCAAAGACTTGTGAATACCCCTAGGAAAGAGAGACAAATTTCCACAAACTCCTGGAGAATCTTCAGAGAAAAGGCACTCACACTTGAGGGAAAGAAGAATGTACACCACCAGGAAACAGAATATAACTTCCACACATAACTGGAGCATTTTATGGGAGAAGGCACTCACTCCTGAGTGAAAGAAGACTGCAGTCCACCAGGAAACAGAAATTAACTTCCACAGAAACCTGGAGAATCTTCTGAGACAAGGCACTCACACCTGAATGAAAAATGTGTGCATGCCTTCAGGAAAGAGAAACTAATTTTCACAGACACCTGGAGAATCTAAAGAGAGAAAGCACTCACACCTGAGGGAAAGAAGATTGTAGACGACCAGGAAACAGAATATACTTACACACACACCAGGAGCATCTTCAGAAAGAAAGCACTCACACCTGAGTGAAAGATTTGTGAACACCCCCAGGAAAGAGAAACTAATTTCCACAAACACCTGGAGAATCTTCAGAGAGAAGGCACTCACATCTTAGTGAACAAAGAATGAAGGCACCAGGAAAAAGAAACAAACTTCCACACACACCTGGAGAATCTTCAGAGAGAAAGTACTCACACCTGAGTGAAAGAAGTGTGCATGCCTCCAGTAAAGAGAAACTAATATCCACAAATACCTGGAGAACCTTCAGAGAGAAGACATTCACACCTGAGGGAAAGAAGATTGTAGACCACCAGAAAACAGAATAAAACATCTACACACACCTGGAGAACCTTCAGAGAGAAGACATTCACACCTGAGGGAAAGAAGACTGTAGACCACCAGAAAACAGAATAAAACATCTACACACACCTGGAGCAACTTCAGAGAGAAGGCACTCACACCTGAGTGAAAGAATTGGAACACCCCCAGGAAAGATAAACTAATTCCCACAAACACCTGGAGAATCTTCACAGAGAAGGCACACACACCTGAAAGAAAGAAAATTGTAGACCACTAGGAAACAGAATATAACTTACACACACACCAGTTACATCTTCAGAGAGAAGGCACTCATTCCTGAGTGAAAGAAGACTTCAGGCCACCAGAAACAGAAACTAACTTCCACACACACCTGGAGAATCTTCCCAGAGAAGGTACTCACACCTGAGTGAAATAAGTGTGCACGCCTTCAGGAAAGAGAAACTAATTTGCACAAAGATCTGGAGAATCTTAAGAGAGAAACTACTCACACCTGAGGAAAAGAAGATTGTAGACAACCAGGAAACAGAATGTACTTACACACACATGAGGAGCATCTTCAGAGAGAAGGCACTCACATTTGAGTGAAAGAATTGGGAAAAAACCCCAGAAAAGATAAACTAATTTCCACAAACACCTGGAGGATCTTCAGAAAGAAGTCACTCATACCTGAGTCAAAGAAGAACACAGGCTACCAGGAAACAGAAACAAATTACACACAAACATGTAGAATCTTCAGAGAGAAGGCACTCACACCATAGTGAAAGAAGTGTGCACGCCCCCAGGAAAGAGAAACTAATTTCCACAAACACCTGGAGAATCTTCAGAGAGAAGGCACTCACACCTGAGGGAAAGATGATTGTAGAAAACCAGGAAAAAGAATATAATTTACACACACTCCTGGAGCATCGTCAAAGAGAAGGCACAAATATCTGAGTGAAAGAAGAGAGCAGGCCATCAGCAAACAGAAACTAACTTCCAGACACACCTGGAGAATATTCAGAGAGAAGGCACTCACACCTGAGTGAAAGAAGTGCACATCCCCAGGAAAGAGAAACTAATTTCCACAAACACCTGGAGAATCTTCAGAGAGAAGGCACTCACACCTGAGGGAAAGACAATTATAGAAAACCAGGAAAAAATAATATAACTTACACACACTCCTGAAGCATCATCAAAGAGATGGCACTAGCATCTGAATGAAAGAAGAGAGCAGGCCATTAACAAACAGAAAGTAACTTCCAGACACACCTGGAGAATATTCAGCAAGAAGGCACTCACACCTGAGTGAAAGAAGTGCACGCCCCCAGAAAAGAGAAACTAATTTCCACAAACACCTGGAGAATCTTCAGAGAGAAGCAACTCACACCTGAGGGAAAGAAGATTGCAGACCACAAGGAAATAGAAACTAACTTACACACACACCTGGAGCATCTTCAGAGAGAATGCACTCACACCTGAGGGAAAGAAGAGTCGACGCCGCAAGGAAAGAGAAACTAATTGCCACAAACTCCTGTAGAATCTTCTAAGGGAAGGCACTCACACCTGAGGGAAAGAACATTGTAGACCACCAGGAAACAGAATAGAACATCCACACACAAGTGGAGCATCTTCAGAGAGAAAGCACTCAGACCTGAGTGAAAGAAGTATGCACACCCTCAGGAAAGGGAAACTAATTTCCACAAGCACCTGGAGAATCTACAGAGAGAAGGCACTCACACCTGAGTGAAAAACGTGTCTACGCCCCCAGAAAAGAGAAACTAATTTCCACAAACACCTGTAGAATCTTCAGAGAGAAGGCACTCAAATCTGACAGAAAGAATATTGTAGACCACCAGGAAACAGAATATAACTCTCACACACATGAAGAAGCTTCAGAGAGAAGGCACTCACTGACAGAAAGAGGATTGTAGAGCACCAACACAAACAATATAACTTCCAGACACACCTGAAGCATCTTCAGAGAGATAGCACTCACACTTGAGTGAAATAAGTGTGTAAACCCTCAGGAAATGGAAACTAATATCCACAAACACCTGGAGAATCTTTAAAGAGAAGGCATTCACTCTTGAGTGAAAGATGAGTGTGGGCCAGCAGAAAACAAAAACTAACTTCCACACACACCTGGAGCATCTTCAAAAAGATGGCACTAAACCTGAGAGAAAGAAGTGTACACACCCCCGGAAATAGAACCTGACTTACACACACACACGGATCATCTAAAGAATGAAGGAACTCACAACTGAGTGAAAGAAGTGTGCAGGCTACCAGGAAACACAAACTCACCTCCACAAACTTCTGGAGCCTCTTCACAGAAAAGGCACTCACACGTGATTGAAAGAAGAGTGCAGGCCAATGGGAAACAGATAAAAACTTCTACACACACCTGGAACATCTTCAGAGAGAAGACACTCACAGCTAAGTGAAAGAATTGTGCACACCACTAAGAAACAGAACCCAACTTCCACACACACCTGGATCATCTTAAGAAGGAAGGCAATCACACCTGAGTGAAAAAAGTGTGTAGCTACCAGGAAACAGAAATTAACTTCTACAAACACCTGGAGCATCTTCAGAGAGAAGGCACTCACAGCTGAGTGAAAGAAGTGTGTAGGCTAAAATGAAACAGAACTTAACTTCCACAAAATCCTGTAGCATCTTCAGAGAGAAGGGACTCACACCAAATTGAAAGAAGAGTGCAGGCCACTAGAAAACAGAAAAAAAATCCACACACACCTGGATCATCTTCAAAGTGAAGGCACTCACACCTGACTAAAGGAAGTATGCATGCACCCAAGATACATACCCTAACTTCCACATAGACCTGGATCATCTTAAGAAAGAAGCAATCAAACCTGAGTGAAAGAAGTGTGCAGGTTACCAGGAAAAAGAAACTAACTTCCACAAACACCTAGAGCGTCTTCAGAGAGAAGGCACTCACAGCTTAGTGAAAGTATGTATGACCCCATTTAACAGAAGTCTCTTTAGAAAGAAGGCACTCACATCTGATTGAAAGAAGAGTGTAGGCTACCAGGAAACAGAAACAAACTTCCACAAATACCTGGGGCCTCTTCAGAAAGAAGGCACTCACCCCAGATTGAAAAAAGAGTGCAGGCCACTGGGAAACAGAAAAAAACTTCCACACACACATGTAGCATGTTCAAAGTGAAGGCACTCACACCTCAGTGAAAGAAGTGTGCATAACCCCAGGAAACAGAACCTAACTTCCACACACATCTGGATCATCTTAAGAAAGAAGGCACTCACAGGTGAGCGGAAGTATGTATGCTCCCAGGAAACAGAAAGTAACTTCCACAAACACCTGGAACTTCTTCAGAGAGAAGGCACTCACACCTGATTGAAAGAAAAGTGCAGGCCAATAGGAAACAGAAAAAAACTTCCACACACACCTGGAGGATCTTCAAAGAGAAGGCATTCATGCCTGAGTGAAAGAAGTGTGCACGCCCCTCAAGAGACAGAACCTCACTTCCACAAACACCAAGATTATCTTAAGAAGGAAGGCACTCACACCTGAGAGAAAGAAGTGTGCAGGCTACCAGGAAACAGAATCTACCTTCCATAAACGCCTGGAGACTCTTCAGACAGAAGGACCACACACCTGATTGAAAGAAGAGTGCAGGCCACTAGGAAATAGAAAAAAACTTTCACACACACCTGGAGCATCTTCAAAGAGAAGGCACTCACACCTGAGTGGAAGAAGTATGCAAGCCCCCAAGAAACAGAACCTAACTTCCACACACACCTGGATCATCTTAAGAAAGAAGGCAATCACACCTGAATGAAAGAAGTGTGCTGGCTACCAGGAAACAGAAACTAACTTCCACAAACACTTGGACTTTCTTCAGAGAGAAGGTACTCACAACTGAGGGAAAGAAGTATTTACGCCACCAGGAAACGGAAAGTTACTTCCACAAACATCTAAAGCCTGTTCAGAGAAAAGGAACTCGAACATGATTCAAGGTAGAGTACAGGCAATTATGAAACAGAAAAAAAAACTTCCACACACACCTGGAGCACCTTTCGAGAGAAGGCACTCACAGCTGAGTGAAAGGAGTTTGCACACCCTCAATATACAGAACCTAACTTCCACACACACCTGTATCATCTCAAGAAAGAAGGCACTCACACCTGAGTGAAGGAAGTGTACAGGCTATTAGGAAACAGAAACTAACTTGGACAAACACCTGGAGTATCTTTAGAGAGAAGGCACTCACACCTCAATGAAAGAAGAGTGCAGTCCACTAGGAAACAGAAAAAAAATTCCACACACACCTGGAGGATCTTCAAAGAGAAGGCAATCACACCTGAGTGAAAGAAGTGTGCAGGCTACCAGGAAACAGAAACTAACTTCCACAAACACCTGGAACATCGTAAAGAAGAAGGCACTCATACCTGAGTGAAAGAAGTGTACAGACTACCAGGAAACAGAAACTAATTCCACAAACCCCTGGAGCAAGTTCAGAGCGAAGGCACTCACAGCTGAGTGAAAGAAGTTTGTACGCACCCAGGAAACCGAAAGTAACATCCACAAACACCTTGCGCCTGGTCAGAGAGAAGGTACTGACACCTGATTGAAAGAAGAGTGCAGGCCACAAGGAAACAGAAAAAAACTTCCACACATTCCTGGAGCATCTTCAAAGAGAAGACACTCACAGCTAATTGAAAGAAGTGTGCACACCCGCAAGAAACAGAGCCTCACTTCCACACACACCTGGATCATCTTAAGAAAGAAGGCCCTCACACCTGATTGAAAGAAGTTTGCAGACTACCAATAAACAGAAACTAACTTCCATAAACACGTGGAGGATCTTCAGGGAGAAGTCACTCACAGCTGAGTGAAAGAAGTATATACGCCCAAAGGAAACAGTAACTTCCACATACACCTGGAGCCTTTACAGAGAAAAGCCATTCAAAGCTAAATGAAAGAAGTGTGCAGGCCAAACTAGGAAAAAGACAAAAACTTCCACAAACACTTGGAGCATCTTCAAAGAGAAGACACTCACACCTGCATGAAAGTTGTGTGCACGCCCCCCTAAAAAACAGAACCTATCTTCCACACACACTTGGATCATCTTAAGAAATAAGGCACTCACACCTGCGTCAAAGAAGTGGACAGGCTCCCAGGAAACACAAGCAAACTTCCACAAATACCTGGAGCATCTTGAGAGAGAAGACACTCACATGTGAGTTAAAGAAATGTACAGGCGACCAGGAGACAAAAAGTAACTTCCACAAACATGTGGAGCCTTGTCAGAGAAAAGGCACCCCAACATGATTGAAAGAAGTGTGCAGGACACTAGAAAACAAACAAAAAAACTTCAACACACACCAGGAGCATCGTCAAAGAGAAGCACTCACACCTGAGTGAAAGAAGTGTGCAGGATACCAGGAAACAGAAACTAACTTCCACACACACCTGGATCATCTTAAGGAAGAAGGCACTCACACCTGAGTGATAGAAGTTTGAAGGCTACCAGGAAACAGAAACTAACTTCCACAAACACCTGGAACATCTTCAGAGAGAAGGTACTCACAGCTGACTGAAAGAAGTATGTACGACCGCAGGAAACAGAAAGTAATTTCCACAACCCCTGGAGCAACTTCAAAGAGAAGGAATTCACACCTGAGTGATAGAAGAGTGCAGGCCACTAAAATAGAAAAATATTCCATACATGCCTGGAGCATCTTCACAGAGAAGGCACCGACAGGTGAGTGAAAGAAGTGTGCAGGCTACCAGGAAACAGAACCTAATGTCCACACACACCTGAATCATCTTAGGAAAGAAGGCACTCACACCTGAGTGAAAGAAGTGTGAGGGCAACCAGTAAAGAGAAACAAACTTCCACAAACATCTGGAGCATCTTCAGAGACAAGGCACTCACAGCTGATTGAAAGAAGTATGTACTCCCAAAGGAAACAGAAGGTAACTTACACAAACACCTGTAGCCTCTTCAGAGAGAAAGCACTCATACCTGATTGAAAGAAGAGTTCAGGCCACTAGGAAACAGAAAAAAACTTGTACACACACCTGCAGCATCTTCAGAGAGGAGGCACTCACAGTTGAGTGTAAGAAGTATGTACACCCCCAAGAAACAGAAAGAAACTTTCACAACACCTGGAGCCTCTTCAGAGAGAAGGCACTCACAGCCAAGTGAAAGAACTGGGCACACCACCAAGAAACAGAACCTAACTTCCACACACACCTGAATCACCTTAAGAAAGAAGGCACTCACGCCTGAGTGAAAGAAGGGTGTACACCCACAGAAAAAGAAGCTAACTTCCACAACCACCTGGATCATCTTAAGAAAGAAGGCACTCACACCTGTGTGAAAGAAGTGTGCAGGCTACCAGAAAACATAAAGAAACTTCCACAAACACCTGGAGCCTCGTCAGAGAGAGAGCACTCACACATAATTGAAAGAAGAGTGCAGGCCACTAGGAAAAAAGAAAAACTTCCATAGACACCTGGAATATCTTCAAAATGAAGGCACTCACACCTGAGTGAATGAAGTATGCATGCCCCCAAGGAAAAAAAAACCTAATTTCCACACACACCTGGATAATCTTAATTAAGAGGGCACTAACACCTGACTAAAAAATTGTTCAGACTACCAGGAAACAGAAAGTAACTTCCAAAAAACACCTAGAGCATCTTCAGAGAGAAGGCACTCACAGCTGAGTGAAAGAAGTATGTACGGCCAGAGGAAACAGAAAGTTACTTCCACAAACTCCTGAAGACTCTTCAGAGATTAGGCAATCACACCTGATTGAAAGAAGAGTGCAGGCCACTGGGAAAGAGAAAAAAAAACTATGCCACACCCCTGGAGCATCTTCAAAGATAAGGGACTCATAGCTGAGTGAAAGAAGTGTGCAGGCTACCAGGAAACAACTTAACTTTCACACACACCTGAATCATCTTAAGAAATAAGGCACTCACACATAAGTGAAAGAAGTGTGCAGGTTACCAGGAAACAGAAACTAACTTCCACAAACACCTGGAGCATTCAGAGAGAAGGTACTCACAGTGAGTGAAAGAACTATGTACACCCCAAGGAAACAGTACGTAACTTCCACAAACACCTGGAGCCTCTTCAGAGAGAAGGCATTCACACCTGATTGACAGAAGAGTGCAGGTCACTAGGACACAGAAAAAAAAATTCCACACACACCTGGAGCATCTTCAAATAGATGGCACTCAGACCTGAGTGAAAGAAGTGTGCACACCCCAGGAAACAGAACCTAACTTCCACACACACACCTGGATTATCTTAAGAAAGAAGACACTCACACCTGAGTGGAAGAAGTGTGTAGGCTACCAGGAAACAAAGTAACTTCCACAAAATCCTGGAGCATCTTAAAAGAGAAGGCACTCACACCTGGTGGAAAGAATAGTGGAAGCCACTAGGAAACAGAAAAAAACTTCCACTCACACCTGGAGTATCTTCAGAGAGAAGGCACTCACAGCTGAGTGAAAGAAGTATGTACGCCCGCAGGAAACGGAAACAACTTCCACCCATACGAGGAGCCTCTTCAGAGAGAATGCATTCACACCTCATTTAAAGAAGAGTACAGGCCAATAGGAAACAGAAAAAAACTTCCACACACAGCTGCATCATCTTATGAAAGAAGGCACTCACACCTGAATGAAGGAAGTGTGCAAGCTACCAGAAAACAGAAACTAACTTCCAAAAACACCTGGAGCATCTTCAGAGAGAAGACACTCCCACCTGAGTGAAAGAAAAGTGTTGGCCACTAGAAAACAGAAAAAAAAAAAAAAACTTCCACACATACCTGGAGCATATTCAAAGAGAATGCAATCACAACAGAGTGAAAGAACTGTGCACACCCACAAGGAACAGAAACTAACTTACACATACACCTGGATCATGTTAAGAAAAAAGGCACTCACACCTGATTGAAGGAAGAGAGTAGGCCATTAAGAAACAGAAAAATCGGCTCGGCACCTGTGGCTCAACCGGCTAAGGCGCCAGCCACGTACACCTAAGGTGGCGGATTCGAATCCCCAGCCTGGACCCGCCAAACAACAATGACGGCTGCAACCAAAAAAGTAGCTGGGCGTTGTGGCAGGTGCCTGTAGTCCCAGCTACTTGGGAGGTGGAGGCAAGAGACTCGCTTGAATCCAGGAGTTGGAAGTTGCTGTGAGCTGTAATGCCATGGCACTCTACCCAGGGGGACAGCTTGAGGCTCTGTCACAAAAAAAAAAAAAAAAAAAAAGAAACAGAAAAATCTTCTCCACAGACCTGGAGCATCATCAAAGAGAAGGCACTCACAGCTGAGTGAAAGAAGTATGTATGCCCCCAGGAAACAGAAAGTAACTTTCACAAACACCTGGAGCCTCTACAGAGAGAAGGCACTCACACCTGATTGAAAGAAGAGTGCAGGCCAGTAAGAAATAGAAAAAAAACTTACACACTCACGTGGAACATCTTCAAACAGAAGGCACTCACACCTGAGTGAAAAAAGTGTGCACACCCCCAAGAAACAGAACCTAACATACACACACACCTGGATCATCTTAAAAAGGAAGGCACTGACACCTAAGTGAAAGATGTGTGCAAGGTAGCAGGAAATAGAAACGAACTTCAAGGAACACCGGGAGCATCTTCAGAGAAAAGGCACTCATAGCTCATTGAACGAAGTGTGCAGGCTTCCAGGAAACAGAAAGTAACTTCCACAAACATTTGTAGTATATTCAGAGAGAAGGCACTCACACTTGATTGAAAGAAGAGTGTTGGCCACTAGGAAATAGAAGAAAAATTTTACACACACCTGGAGTATCTTCAAAGAGAAGGCACTCACACCTGAGTGAAAGAAATGTGCACGCTCCCAAGAAACAGAACCTAACTTAAACTCACACCTAGATCATCTTAAGAGAGAAGGCATTCACAACTGAATGAAAGAAGTGTGCAGACTTCCAAGAAACAGAAACTAACTTCCACAAACACCTGGAGTATCTTAAGAAAGAAGGCACTCACAGCTGAGTAATAGAAGTATGTACGCCCCCAGGAATCAGAAAGTAACGTCCACGAACACCTGGAGCCTCTTCAGAGAGAAGGCACTCACATCTGATTGAAAGAAGAGGGCAGGCCACTAGGAATAAGAAAAAAAAAAAATCCACACAACCTGGAGCATCATCAAAAAGAAGGCACTCAAATCTGAATGAAAGCAGTGTGCACTCCCCCAAGAAAGAGAACTCATCTTCCACACTAACCTGGCTCTTCTTAAGAAAAAGGCACGCAAATCTGAGTGAAAGAAGTGTGCACACCCACAAGAAACTGAACCTAACTTCCAAACACACCTGGATCATCTTAAGAAAGAAGACACGCATAGCTTAGTGAAAGAAGTTTGCAGGCTACCAGAAAACAGAGACTAACTTCCACAAACACCTGGAACATCTTCAGAAGGAAGGCTCTCACAGCTGAGTGAAAGAAGTATGTATGCCCCCAAGATACAGAAAGTAACTTCCACAAACACCTGGAGCCTCTTCAGGGAGAAAGCACTCATACCTGAATGAAAGAAGAGTGCATACCAGTAGGAAAGAGAAAAAATTTCTACACACAACTGGTGCATCTTGAGAGAGAAGGCACTTACACCTGAGTGAAAGAAGCATGTAAACCCCAACAAAACAGAACCTAACTTCCACACACACTTGAATCATCTTAAGAAAGAAGGCACTCACACCTGAGTGAAAGAAGTGTGCAGGCTACCAGTAAACAGAAACTGACCTCCAAACACACCTGGATCATCTTAAGAAGGAAGACACTCACACCTGAGTGAAAGATGTGTAGGCTAACAGGAAATAGAAACTAACTTCCACAATCACCTAGTGCATCTTCAGGGAGAAGGCACTCACAGCTGGGTTAAAGAAGTATATACGCTCCCAGGTAAAAGAAGGGGCTCCTTCAGAGAGAAGCAACTCAAACCTGATTGAAAAAAGAGTGTAGGCCTCTAGGAAACAGAAAAAACCTTCTACACACACCTGGAGCATCTTCAAAGAGAAGGCACTCTCTGCTGAGTGAAAGAAGTGTGCAGGCTACCAGGAAATAGTTAACAAATTCCAGAAACACCTGGAGCGTCTTCAGAGAGAAGGCAACCACAGCTGAGTGAAAGATGTATGTACGCCCCCCGGGAAACAGAAAGTAACTTCGACATACACCTGGAGGCTCGTCAGAGAGAAGGCATTCACACCTGATTGAAACAAGAATGCTGGTCGCTTGGAAATAGAAAAAAACTTCCACACACACCTGGAGCATCTTCAGGGAGAAGGCACTCTCAGCTGAGTGAAAGAAATGTGCATGCCCCCAAGAAACAGAACTTAACTTCTACACACACCTGGATAATCCTAAGAAAGAAGAAATTCACACCTGACTGAAACAAGTGTTCAGGGTACCAGGAAAGAGAAACTAACTTCCTCAAACACCTAGAGCATCTTCAGAGAGAAGTCACTCACAGCTGAGTGAAAGAAGTTTGCACACCCCAAAGAAACAGTACCTAAC